>OX459095.1:56477998-56657998 GCA_949775045.1 Metridium senile
CGTAGAGTGGAGACAAAATTTGTATATGTAACAACGAGACGGGAAATTAGGAACTGTGATGTAAGGTTGATGTACAGAAATCAACGCATGTGTGCGAGAATGAAATGAGTCTGTATGGTGCAGAATAATGATGGAACTTGTACATGTAACAACGAAAACAATAACGGATATGTGTAAATATTAAATGAAATACAGAATACCCAGGAAATGGTATATGATGGGTTATTATTTGTAATAATGGCGACGCGCGGGGAATGATGAGCTCATGTGGTATATATATACGTGACGATCTCGTGGGAAGGATGGGTGAAGAAAAAACACCGAGGGAGAACAAGGGAGAGGAAAAGTTGATTGTCCTGCCATCAGTAACTCATCAGGAGCTAAGAATGATGGCAGAGATCAAGTCTATATGTTTCATAACTCGAGGCGCCTGAGTCTTAACCCTACATATGACAATACAACTTTGGCGAGAATGTCACGTATTTAATCCTGAAAAGGGGGTATTTAAATAGCTTTTGAGCTATTACTCGGGGGGGACTTGAAATGAAAATAATAATAAAATAAATAAATAGTATATAGCACGTTTTAAGTATTTCACTGTTTCATTAGGTAATTTAATTTGTTGTCCCAATCAATTGAACTCTATTTTTTCAACTTTTCCAAGAACTTGAGAAACCAGAACGAAAGAAAACAATCAAAAAGTAATATTTCAGATGTGATTTTTATTGAAATAAGGGGGGGATCTTTGAAAAGAATATGTTTATTGTGGGCCCTCAACAAAAAAGGTGCCTTTGCTAATGAATCACCCACCCCCTCCCCCACATAACTAATGAACGGTCCATAGCTTGACTTTAATCAATAAAAATCTAAAAGTAATAGTTTAAGCTTACAACATACTTTATCCTTTTTGTTTAAGTTGAAACTTTGAAACAGAAAAATTAGTCTCAATCGGTAATGAACAAAAATTGGAGTATATAGTATATATAAGCTGATTAGATTTGTATTTGATTTCATGCGTATCATACTTTGGCCTATTGTTCGGTGTCCATTTCGAGGTGATAGTTTAAATCTAGAATTATTTTGTGATATGTTACAAGTACTTTATCGTTCACTAGTCATTTATGGGCATTTATTTGGCCTTTTTTCGTCCGACGCAGGCTTCAATTAAAATATATACATCAAGAAGCAACTCAAGAATGTGTTGTGGTTGAGAACGCGAATGTTATCACTGGCGCCAATCACTTCGTCCGCATCACCGAAACGAATTATTTCCAGTTGAATTCATATATATATTTTTTTTGTGTGGCATTTACTACTAAAGTTAAGTTACCATCAAATATTTACATACTTTGTTTGACTTTGATAAAAAGTATTTATTAAAACCCGATGTATAAATAGTTTGACTTATCTGTTTGCAGTTATTTACATTTATCAGTTGTGTCATCAAAAGCTTTTATAAACAGAACTTGTTGACCTCCCACCTTGAAATGGCTTTGAATCTGAGGCTACGAATCTCAGGCCAGCTTCACTTTGGGCAATAAATGGGCTACTATAATGTTCGCTTGTTAAAATCCATTGATCTCAGCATTATGAATGTGTTATCAAATTCGTTGAGTAATCAATATTCAATCGATCAACATTCTTATTTTAAGACTTATTATTACGTATTTGGTGTGTTAGAAATTGTATTGATCGGTACTGAGAGAATGACGTGCGTGTCTTATCAAGTGATGACTGACATTATACACATTCGACATCACGAGTTGATTCGTACTCTGTTCTTGTCGTTTCGATTGTTGCAGTTTAAGAAAACAAAATCTCAGAAAAAGTTTCTCAGTATAATTCGAGTATCCCGATTCCTCGAGTCGCATCGAAAAACACACTAATAGGACACTCACTAATAGGTTAAATCTTCTGAATTGTTGAGGGTTTTTTCGGGTAAAAAAAACATTTTATAAGTATTTGCAAGTTTTTTTACCGTTTTATCTACTTTTTCATTTTCATTTTTGTTTTCATTTGTATTTTTTTTTTCATTTTTTTCTATTTTTTTTTTTTTTATCTTTTTTTATTATTATTATTATTATCTTTTTTTTTTGGTCCGCGTTTTATTTTTTTTTTGGTCCGCGTTTTTTTTTTTTTGGTCCGCGTTTTATTTTTTTTTGGTCCGCGTTTTATTTATTTTTTGGTCCGCGTTTTCCCAAATGGTCCGTCGGTCCGTTGGTCCGTTGGTCCGTTGGTCCGTTGGTCCGTTGGTCCGCAGACGGACGGTCCGTATCCGTGTTTTCCCGACACCCGTTCGGAAACCGAATTGAAAATTCAGCAAATTTACGAGGCAAAACGTCACTGAACTGTCAAGGTTTAATTGTTTTGTATTTGACGTTCTACAGATACTCCCTGTTTATTAAGCTCACTGGTCAGGGCAAATAGCGGTGAACATGTAACTAAAACTCGGCTTTTCAATATTGCTACAGAGCATCGTATCATTTCAGATTTCCCCAAATTTGAACATCCTAACAGAACCGAGCAAAACTTGACTCATTACTGGTGGGCACGGGATATGATCTAGATTGTCTACAGATCATTCAGTGAAACGGAAAACGGAAAACGAAAATCCTCGTCAAAACCATAGCAAAACTTCATAAGTAATGCCAAAGCGTTAAACGAACATGTTGTAAGAACGTCTTAAAAGGCATTTCTCGGTTTTCATGTGACGTCATCAAAATGCTAAAATCTAAACAATAAATCGCAAAAGGCTGGTCCTCTAATATTTTGTATATGTGTTTGGTTTGGTTGTTTTTTGTTGTTTCTTTTTCGAGATACTGGAATCGAAATTCACGTCACGCAACATTGTCACGCGTTTTTTAAAGCCTTCAAAAGATGTAAATTAGCCACAAATGTCATCTTTTTTGCCTGGTACATAAACAAAATTGTTTGTTGATTAAACGTTTCCACCTCTTAAGCGTTTCGGGTTGAGTTAGATTGTAATTTCGACGCCTGAACTTGTGTCCGCCATGTTGGTCGAGGGGGACGTAAGGGTTTGCGGTATTGCGGTATTGAGTCATTTTTGTTGAGGTATTACGGTAATTTTTATTTTAACATGCGGTATTGCGGTATTCAAATAATATGCGGTGTGCGGTATTCATACATTTTAGGTCTTGGTATTCGGTGAAAAAACTAGAAAAAGAGATTTGGTCGTGAAGTACGTTTTAATAATCGTCTACTCTACTGACAGATATCCTCTTAAAGGTCAGAGATACATTACGAACATATATTTGTTTTCATGAAAACCTTAGTTTCTAATTTAAAACGGCTATTTTTGAATTTTTGTTGCGGTATCGGTATTTTGAGAAATTTAGTTGCGGTATTCGGTATTTGACCATTTTTTTTGTGCGGTATTGCGGTATCCAGATCCACCCCCACCCCCCCCCCCCCCACCCCCCCCCTAACTCCCTTGGTGTACACAAGTTGTACACCAACATGGCGGCGCCATACATTTTACTGTAATCAAGTCGTATATTCGCTGGCTACGTATTTAGTCCATTTACGCTTAAATTTTGGCAAATCATACATTGGTCATCTTGCTTTAAGCTGATGTGGTCTACATTGCTATTTGTATCACAGAAAAGATCTGGTTAATGATATAATCAACACAACCGGAAATGCTTTTGCCATACATTTCTTACTACTGTAAACAGTGTAAAAAATATTTAGTAATAGCTTGACTATAACTCTGCCAATATTCATTCTTCTGACCTCATATTTGCTAACACTGCTACATAAAGTATGTGCCTAATGAATATAGTGATTGTTAACCGTTAAAGCGACAATTTAAGGACTTTCAATATGGTCACGTGATACATGAAAACCAAGAGTAGGTCTTCGTTTTCCGGGTCTTCGTTTTCCGGACACCCTTTACAGGTACGGTCTAAAGTTATGTATGGCATTTCTACGCCAGAACCCTAAAATGAAAAATGTTCAACCATAAAGGTCCTCCCTCAGGTTTAGGACCATGCCGCTGCAAGTATTCGTTTTGCGCTGAAACTAGGTTAAGGGTCAAATAACATCCGGCGTCTGTTTATATTCTAAATTCTTTTTGTGTAGATTTTTGTGTTTTTGATCGAATAGACAAATTCCAAGCTGCTCATAAAGTAAACAAAAATGAACTTAAAAGTCCGTTCCTCCTATCTATGCTTTCGTAGTTATGTTTTGCGGTTACATAGCTAAAATATTTGCAGCCGAAGATTGGACATGACCCTTGGCAAAAACTATTTACATGCATATATTCGCCAAAGCACATCCAAAGTCGCAGCGAGTTTCAGCGAGTTTAGACCCCAGAGTAGGCCTTTTTGTCACGCCGGTATAACATTACATGAAACACCTCAAGAAAAAAGACAGCTAATCGAAATTTAAAAACATTTATTGCCATTTTTTTAATAATTGTAATGATAAAATATAGTTTTATTGATTTTTGCAACTGACAGGTTCGTAGAGTTATCAAATAACGCGTTACTATGGCAGTTTTGTAAACAGCGCAGTAATCTCTATCTGCAGAGGTCATTCATCAGACGTGCACAATATTACTCTAGCTACTCCAGCTAGTGCATCTCATAATGGCCTTGATTCTGCAACTCTATTCTCTTTGTTGTGTTATTCTTCTCTTTTCAGCTGCCTCAGGTTAGTGTTAGTGTATATTCCAACTCTCTCGCACGTACCATTTGCGATGGAGGTTAAAGTTAAAACTGCTACACTGTCCTACGCTGTAATGCTCAGTACCATTTGTACACAGGTAACAGGACTTTTATATACTAGTGAACTGTTGATAAGTGGATTACGATAATTAAGCAGACACAGCATAAATATGTCGCATTAGATATGAATTCAGCTATCAAGAGAACAAAATATGTGCCAAATTAAAGACTGCATAAAATAAAAGCTCGTTTGCGGCAAAATTCAAAATACATGTCAATTTGTGAGACTTTGCCAATTGACAAAACTACATTAGACACACGCTAAAAAAAAGTTGGGCACACTGTTGTTGTTTTCGGGAAAAATTAATGGCTTTAAATTCTGCAATTTTGACCTTTTTATCGCAAGCAGCGTAAATGATTGTCTTGTTGGCAAAAATAAGAAAACATTTTAGCAAAAAATCATATTAAAAGAAGGCCCTAAAATGTTTTTGAAACTCATAACGATTTTTTGACATAAAATGTGAAAATATTTCCTTTTTGTGGAAAAAAAGACCGTACGTTGGACCCTTATTTTTTGATGGTTTGAACGACGTATTAAAAATCCGATTTTCGGTGTGATAAAACAATTCTTTTTTTTTTTTTTTTTAACTGAGCGAAGACATTTTTTATGGTAGCTTATTTCGATTTATAAGATAAAAACGGGGACACTGCCATGCAAAGTAGGATGTGCGTGAACATGCCGCGCGACTCGATAACCTTAAGGAAATGACCTTTTGCAAAATTTTATAATTTCTCCAACTTATGGTTCTTTTCCGTACAGTATGTTGCCCAGTTTCGTGACAGTACCAGTATCGTGACAACAACAAATAAAACTCGTGTTTAGCGACAGCTATTTGATATTTTAAAAAAAAGACTACAGAGAAAACACTGAACATTAAGCTTCAGAATGTATGTTTTGACGGCTTTTACATGCACGGATTCTTCGAAGAGAAGTAATTGTTGACAGAGTAGTGGAGGTTTCCTGGCTAAAATGTACGACTTTTACTGCGCAGTAAACTGACATGGGCTCGAAAAAGAGGGATTTACATCGTATATTTTCAAAGACAATATTTATACTGCAATTTTGATATTTGCAAAAATGTTAGACGCATAATATTTAGTTCGTTTTAAGATTAGGTGCCCAGTTTCGTGACACGCAAATACCAGTGATTACAAAGAGCCCAAATACACTGACAAGTATTGGCTTTAAACGAAATCATGTCTGGAAATTGTTTGAAAACACACATGTTATGAATTCTGTTCGTTTAGTAAATCAAGTTTAGCTTTTGCGGCTATGGAACACTACGGCAGATCGAGTCGCCTTTGTAGATCTTTTCTATGCAAATTAAGTTGATAAGTTGCAAAACTTTAAAACATTTCAAATATTTTCATATTCCAAAATCCTCAAAAAATAAAATAAAAAACAATCCAAATATTAGCTCGAAATATGGTTAAAGGTAAGAAAATATGTTTTGATTTGTTTTATCGAATTTTGTTGTGAATTACTTTGAAAACAATTCATTTTTTTGGTTACTCTTTCTATAAGATAGGTAACCACTATGTCATCGTGCGGTGTAAGTCCGAGTGTAACCTTTTAACGGAACCAATGAATATATATCCAAAAACTTGGCATGACGTCACAAGTTTACTACGCTAGCACAACAGGTAAACGCCACCTGGGTTAACGCGATACACTGGAAGGGTTAAGAGTTCTAATTCAACTGACATCACTATTTTTTTTTCCTTTTTCTTTTTTCTCTCTTTTTTTCTCCTTTTTGTTTTTGTTTGTTTCTTTTATAGTTTTTGATACTTATTTATTCGTTTCCGATAGAGAAACGATTTTTAAACAACCCGGGTCTACCATTTATTCTATTTTTCTTTTTAACTTCTACTCTAAATTCAAAAGCATTGCAGCATTTCACTGCAGAAACTTATAGTATCATCATTTCTAACACTTAACTAAAAGTGAGAGTAACCACATGAGCTCCTTGAGCTCCTTTAATTACAACGTGTCACGAAACTGGGCCAGCAGTCACGAAACTGGGCACCTAAGTTGCCGTCGAAATGTTTATTTTATTTTATCAAATTAAAATATTCCAAGAAAATATCTACATCATTATTTTACCTGATAAATTTGCCTTTGAATGACAAAATTTCAGACTTATTTTTCTCCGTAGAGAAGATATTATATTTACAAACTGAAGTGTCAACCCGGAGTGTCACGAAACTGGGCAACATACTGTATAGATGAACCTTCTTTGATTTCTCGTCTTTTTAAAATAACCCATTGAGTTACTTTCTACTTTTTTATCCTTAGCTACCACACTCGTATTCTCTTTGGAAGAATAGCCTGAAAAGCATTAATTTGTGGTCTATTTGTGGTCTATAGTGCTTTGCTGCAAAGATATAAAATACATGAAGTTAGATAGTATACTGGAAATGTTGCTAGTTCTTTTAACAAATGTTGATAAGATGTATCAAGTCTATATTTGAAAATACGATTGAAATCATAAGCAGAATACTGATATGAGAGACTACAAATATTATTTTTTGTTAAACTGACTCAGCAACTGCTTTCGAGCATATCATATTACTTGCAGTTAACTCGAATGGTATTAATTGGCAGAGACAATCGATTGGTAATAAACGATAAACACATTTTTATCTATGCGTCGATTTATCAGTCTTCTAGATTTTCTAGAATTTGTTATTGATCTGTAGAATCATTTACATAAATCATACAGTACGTAGTCTCTTTTATATATTAAATGTGTTACTTTTGAAATGAAAAACATGCATTTTGTTAGATAAGGCACTAATCTACTTATGGCAGCTAACGTTAACAGATCGAAGTCAGTTTTCCATGGGACTGTACTGTAATCGACAATCAAAATTACGTCACAAATGATCAAAACTCAAGTGGAACCACGAGCGCAGCGATTACAGTACAGACCCATAGAAAACTGACTTCGATTTTTTTTTTTTACCATCAATAAGCGAAAAACAACTAAAAAAAGTTTGAAGAAAACCGTTTGATCCGCTCGCGCACGGATGTCGTGAGCACAAGCAGGTCTTGACTGTAATCGACAATGGCTCTCAGCCAATCAGCGCGCGAGAAATTTACAAGTTATGGTAAAAATAACCTAGTAGTTTCCGATTCGCTTATTGGGTTACTAACGTTTTTAACCCCTGTATAAGTATACGAACATCTAAAACTAAAACATTTACAGATAACTCAGTAGATAAACAGAGGGTAACGTTTGTTTGATCCATGTATATATTTCTATATACATCTATCTCCTATACTCCTACCTACATCCCCCCCCCCCCCCCCCCCCAAATTCATAGGTAAAACAGAGTTACTAATTATCTCAATATATAGCTCAATGTCAGTCCAGCAAAGATCCGATGTCATTTTGTTATGCTCAATTTGAAGATTTTTTTAGTTCTTGATAAAGATGATGTGTCGACATATCTTTCTTTCTTGTTTCTTTCTTGTTTTGCAGAAAATGACTTCAACTCGTGCTCATCTGACAGATTTCAAATGTTTTTTTAGCACTTTTTTCCATCAAAATAAGATATAAACACTTGCGCTGATAACTAGGCATTGAATATCTGTATTGAAATTTTCACCAGATAGTTGTGCTTTATTAGTCTGTATTTGATATGTGCAATAAAATAAGGACATAATGTTTATCAATAAAATTATCAATACTATTTAAAATATTTATAAATTCTATTTTATTTCTTTCAGTTGCAGCTGGAGCTGGTAAGTAGGACTGAACATTAGTGTTAATATTTTAGTTATGATTTGGTTGAGAAGACCAATACACTAGGCTTTGAGCTTCCACAAGCAAAATGTTATTTTCGGCAAGTACAGGCGTGAATAGTATATAGAATGCAGAATTGCATTGTCCCATTTTCACTATGGAAAATAGATAGTATATCATTTGAAGACTTCCAAACAAAAATGTTATTAGTGGTTTAATTGTTATTCAATATAAAACTATGAACGTTACACACAAATAATCTTTGAAAGGACGTCTAAAATGTTGTTATATATATGTGAACTATGTCTAAAACAACACGTTCTTACTAGAATGCAAAAACTACAAGGTGTTAAACACACGTGATAGATCCATGAGCGTACCTAGTGGCGCCGTGTTGAAATGTGACCGGGACGATATCCCCACCATAGGATGGTACCGATTCAGTGGCCAGGCAGGTGAAGCTATGGCAAACAAGTGCCCCGCTATCGACCACTGTGGAACCCATGCCCCTGGATGGATGGAAGGATCTCATCCCACCCAAGCCCAGGGAATTGTCACTCGTAAAGTATGTTATCACTACGATGGACAGTGCTGCGAATGGAATAACAACATTCGTGTACGCAACTGTGGAGGATTCTACGTGTATGAACTGGTTAGCACACCAAATTGTTATCTACGTTATTGTGGTAATGGTGGATCAGGTATGGCGTATGAAATAGTTGGTTTTCTGGGTAGATGAGTGTTGTTTGCGTAACCAAATGTTGTCTACAGTACAGTTTGCTGAACGTTGCATATCTCAATACTAATACATTTATTGATATTGCATTTATTAGTTGTCAACCATTGTGCCAAGAACCAATGCAAAAATGGCGCTAAATGTGTGAGTAACAACAGCGGCTATGTTTGCCAGTGTCCAGCTGGTTTTACAGGAAAGAACTGTGAACAAGGTCAGTTTGGACATGTTTCAATCGTTCCAAGCAAATACTCCCATATTTTGATCAATACCATATCTAAAGTGGTAAAACATTTAAAGAAATTACGTACAGTGGTACCTCTATTAAGCAGTCGCCAATTAAGCGGTCACCCTCTATTAGTCGGGCGCAATAAATTAAAGTCCCAAATCTATTCCTAAACCTATTCTATACCTCTATTCAGTGGCCAACCTCTATTAAGCAACCACTTTGGAAAGTCCTGAGGTTGACCGCTTAATAGAGGTAGCACTGTATACCATATCAAACATTTGAAAACATTATGTTTCAGAACTTTAAATCATAAAATTCATATATAAAAGTTCGTAAATATGATAAAGTTGCGAACAATATCAGATCGAGCGGTTGCTAAGCGGCCTAAATTTCAAATTTAAATTTGATTATACCATTCATATCATCAGCTTAATTCACTTTTCTCAATCATAGGAATCGAAGTCCAATTCGAACTCGATGTATATTCTCGGTATATTCCGATTTCACGATAGTCCAAATTACAGAGGCTGTCAGTGTGTAATGAATAGAATTTGTAGTTTATCGATCAGATTACATTTGGTGTAAATAGCATGACCAGAAGTTCATTTTAGAAATTGCTCACAGTATTATTGTGACATCTGATCTTCAAAGTTCCCTTTGATTTTGATCCTGTACAGTATAAATTTCCCCTTGAGGCGGATATAACGTAATATCAATAACAACAACAAAAGCATAAAGAAAAATGTTAGCAAAAAAAATAGATGATTATTTGTGTAAACGAAACAATGGTTGCATATAATAATCCATGCATTGATGTACCATCCAACCATTTCTTCATATATCCAATCACTTCTTCATTCATTCGTGTATTCATTGATCATTTACACATCATAATCTTCCATACATGTACAACCTGCGATAGTACCATTCACAGTCCTTGTGCCGTCGTGAAGGTAGCCAGTCCTTTGCATCGAAGCGAACGAACAGCTTCAATGATAGAAACACGTGAATAATTGCTCCGCAAGGCGTTAAAATGTCTCTATCATTAGGGTTTTCCGATTTACCGCTACAAAGGCAGATTTGGCACTAATAGTGCCAGATGATAATAACAGTGTTAATTTGTCATTATTTCTGCAATATTGCTCTTATTTTTTTATTTTTACTCAGAAAAAGTAATATTTTGAACACATGCAATGAACACATGAAAATCAAATAACTGTAAACATGCACGTATGCTAATTAGTATCTGGTACTATTAGTACCAAAGTCGCTAAATCGGAAAACCCTATTGCAAGCTCAACGGTCATCTCGCTTCGATACAAAGCCCCGGATACCTTGCAAGATGTCTCAGACCAAAATTGCAAATATTATAAGCGAAATCGAACTGTTGCAGCGATATGTTAACGTCGATTTTTGCTGACAGTCACTCTTAAAACGTCGTCTCTAACATTGGCTGTTATGTTATTGATATTATTTATTTATTTTTTCAGTTTTAGTCAAATTGGATCCTTGCAAAACCTATAAGCCTATTGACAATCCCTTTCGAAGTACTAAATACAAATTAGTGCAAGGAGATAATGCTGTATGTGACAGCAATCTTCCTAAAGACTGGTACAGATTTACAAGCGATGTTGGAGGAATGATGCCGGAAACAAAGCCAGATCAAAAGCATTGTGGAACCGTGGAAGCAGTGTGGATCAATGACACGCATCCCAATAATACAGGAGACGTTAAAAACGTGAAAACTTGTACAAACCTAGATAATGCTGGAGGTGGTTGCGGTAAATCTCATCCCATATCTGTTAAACATTGCGGAGACTATTTCGTATATCAATTACGTCCGACTGATGGTTGTCCAATGGGCTACTGTGCAGGTAATGTTTAGGCTCTATTTTTTTTTTACATTACTTTTTTACACAAGTCAGAGAACCTACGAGAGAATAGTCAATCAGATTATGACATAGAAAAAATCCTTCTTGCTTGACAAAGATTTCCTTAGCTTTTTTAGCTGACTGCTTTGGTTAAAGTTTCGTTTTCAAGGACCGCTATGGTAATAATTGATCCTTGTCTTAGCCTCCTCCGCAGCCATCTCTTAGGCAGAAGAAACGAAGAAAAAGCAAAAACACACACACACACACACACACACATTGCGGGCTTCCTGTGGCAAAAATGACTCACCAGTTCGTCGTCCTCGAATTTTCATGACAGGAACCCCAAAATCACGAAACTCATTCTCGGACTCAGGAGTTGTCTGCGGAGGAGGCTACCTTATCTATTGATTCTGGTTATCATGAAGTATAGTTTCATCGAATCAGATTGAGTACTAGTTCCAACCGATCAGGCATGACTGAGGGACTTTTTTTTTTATTATATCTACAAACATACATAATGACATACAACACAAAAAAGATAATTAATTTTACAATAACGCCATTCTTTTATCGGGCTTTTAGGATACTCAGTATATCTAATTAAGCGATAAACATATATATTTACATACAGCACGAAAATAATACTTACAATAACTAAATAACAATTAACGCCATTCTTTTATCGGGCTTTTTAGATACTGTACTAATACTCTGTTTTATATAAATTTATTATTTTGCTATATTTTTCTAAATGAGTATGCAACCTGGAATTTTTTTTTGCTATAATATATTCTAATTTTTCATATTCTGCAAGCTTAGCTTTGTAATATTCTAAAGTTGGTATTTTTTCTTGAAGTTTTGTACTATACAAGACATATTTATACAACAAAAATAAAAAATTTTCAAGCATATTGTCATCCGCTCCTAATATTATATTTTTTACACTAAGTTGTGGAATATTAATGTTAACTTTGTTCAGCCAGTTTCTAATGCTAATATAAAAGTTATATGAAACTGAACAATTAATAAAAAAATGCTCTTGTGTCTCGATATAGGTTTTACAAAAGGATGACTGAGGGACTTGTTAAGTAGGTTTCCTACAGTTCAGTTTAAGTGTTCGACTGGCCAATGTTAAACTGTCTGCAGTTTTTATATGCACACCCACACTTTTTAATTTCATAAAGTTCGGTACTTTTTCCGAATATTGTGTAAGGCTACCAAGACAACCTGCAAATGCCTAAATTAAACTAATTTCTTTCATTATTTGTTTTGAAAAAGAAATAATGATCTATACCAAACGAATATTTACAGAAGAACATTCGCACGAGATCTACAATGTTATGGATATCATTTGGCCATTTTAAAATGAATTGACCTAATAATTTTCATTTGACTACTTGCTCATGACCACCTTTCACAATGCAAAGTTTTAGTTGGGATTCATGTGGCCATTTCTAAAAATACTCGAAGCTTACGTGGGGCGACATGGAAATGAGCATTCTGACGCCTTCTTGAGCAGTGCAATGTTGATCTTGAGCTGGATATGATATGTAACTAAACATCGGCAAACGTCGCCGCAGAACTCTATGAACCTCTATTCTACCTTTATTGGTGATTTACCTATTTCTCTATTGAATTTTTTCAGACTTTTTTAACCTTAAAATGTTATTTCATATAGATAGCATTTTAATTTTAATAAGATGGACTTTGAGGATGATTTGAGGAGCAGATTAATCACATTAAAAATGTTGTTAAAATCAGAAAAAGACAATACAAAACTTTTTGTGTGTGCGCTTCGTTTATATAATGCACTTCAACATGAACTGATACGAAGTTGCTTGACAGTAGATAATAATGATAATAATAATACTTATAAAGCGCCTATTCATCGCTGTTCTAGGCGCTGCAATACGAAAAATATAATAAACTATACGAGATAGTTCTAATCGATTGAGGTAGAGAGTTCCAAAGTTCAGGCGCTGAAACAGAAGGATCGATGACCATAAGACTCTAAAGATGAATCTATTAAAGAAAACCTTCTGATTATGTATTTTTCTGATTAAGTGTTTTATTATTTCAATTTTTAAAGATTCTATTCAACAAAAAGTATATTTTTATAATTATTATTGTTAATGGCAATTTTCTTTCATTTAGGTGACAAGGTTCCATGTCCCAAAGGCCAGGCTGGTATTTTTCCTAATTGCACTGGTAAGTGATTTATCTTGATCAATGGATTTAGCTATTCTCTTTATAAGTTTTAAATCACAAAGTTTAAAAATAGTGTTCAGCTATAGGTACATACCCTATAAATTTTACTGATAATATTAATTCAAAGGCCACTGGCAAATTATGCGCAATTTTCTCTGGGAATGATAAATATCGAAATATTGCATAAGCATGAACTACCCTAAATGTACCATTTGCCATTCGACACTTATATTTCTATTTATATATATCTACACAGGCATTCGCTCGTGCCCTAATTGCTATGGTCATAATTAATTTTTTATTTTTTAGCAACATTAGATAATTATTTTTCTATTTGTAGATACGAACTCTCTAAAACAATTGAATATATGATATCGATGGGTGTGAATGAGATATTCTTTAGTTCTAAGAATCATACAAGTGAAGCTATAGGGTAAATACAGTGCTTGTTATCTCATTTGCATATATCTGTAAGCACAGATATTGATCAATGAAAAAGTTGCTTTATATCACCACGAGGTTCATTGAAATAATGTTTCGTTTGACTCATTCATCATTCAGATTTCTTCTTGCTTTCTCATTGGCTAAGCATGCGCCGAGCAACATAAGTGTCTCTTTGTTGCAATTTGATGCCACATTTGTCACATAGCTGTTACTTGTTCATCATCCAACAGTACACCAAAGGATGCTATCGTTGTTTTTATTATTTGCGTTGTCTCTTTTGTTTGCGTTGTCTCTTTTGTTTGCGTTTTTTTTTTTTGTTTGTTTGTGAATTTTTGTATGTTTGTTTGTTTTATTTTTTTATTTACTGCATTCATATATTTGTTTGTTTGTTTGTTTGTTTGTGGTGAGCTTTCTGGGCTACAGTACATAATGGGTTAATTAGCCTTTCTGTAATATTAACAATGCGCGCAAGAAGCACAAAAATGCTTGTATCCAACACTTCATTCATGTTCCAAAAAAAATCCATATTTTTTTTAGGTTGCCAAATCACCTACAATTTATTGAAAATATACACAACCATCCTCGTTTTATAGTTTTGCAGCAAATCCCTCACAATCTTCTCCCAAGACCAACACTCAACTGGATGGATAAGCAAGTTTCTTTCGCCATGGTTTGCCAATTCGACACGTTTCCTTGCTGGAAAAACGTCTCTGCTGCTGTTGAATGGTTTGCGGATGGACACTCTGTCAAAAATGAAACGATTGACAACCTCGAGACAAATTGCCAAAGTAGAAGAGGAGAATTACTAGCAACTACTTCCGTTAAGGTTGAATTTAAGGCTGGACAAAGAGTATGTATATTCACTAGACAAGAAATACTAAAGCGTACAATACCATGCCATTACTAATACTGAGTATCAAATCAAACTATTAGGTGCATGTAATCTGTACTATCGGTTTTTTGATCGGCCGGTGTTTTTTTACAACGTATTAGTGCTAAATATTTATAACACGCTTTATCGAGCTACGCAATTATTTGAGTGGCCACTCAAAAAAAAAAAAAAAAACACTTCAAAAAAACATTCAAAGTCTCGTCTAAATCTCGCCGAGAAATTTCAAGTTAAATCTTATGCATCTCAGAATATAAGGATTTACAACACTCGTAACGGTGTCTTTGGTAATTAAATTACATTGTATTGAAAGGTCTGAACCCAGGTGAATGAATGTTTATCGAAGTAACAATATTTGTCGAAGTAACAATATTTGTAATAGGATCATCCGGGTGGATGTAGCCCTCAGAAGGGCTGTTTGATGTGACTGACGTTTCGACAACCTGTGCGGAAGTCATCTTCAGAGTCAAGTGAATAAAAAAGTCAGATTGAGTGATATTTATACTCCCACGCTATTTAATGGATGTTGCGTCATTAGCGGCATCGGTCTTGTTGTGTGCACGTGGCTGAACCGCTTGGATGACATTAGTGGCATAAGTCACATTGTGTGGCGGTACCGTTCTTGTGCCATCAAGACAATTCATATACCAGGCAATTATAAGCTTGTGTCTTTTGATGTGAAATCTGTGTTAAATAGCATCCCACTCCAGATGGCCATAGACAGCACTAAAGCCCTTTTGGAGAACATAACTGCCGATACTACACTTCCAATGCCAGCATGTGAGATTATGGCTATATTAAAATTATGCCTTGAATCTACATTCTTTCAATTCAATGGTAAACATTACAAACAGCTTCACGGCACAGCTATACCCATATCTGTCTCCTGTCTCTGTGATTGTCGCAGAACGTATGAACAGCCGTTACCATTCTGGTTTCGATATGTAGATGATACCATAACTGCCTTACCATCAGATGATATTGACGCCTTTCATAACCACTTAAACGATCAGAACCCTCATATACAGTTTACCAGAGAGCTCGAGGATAACGGTAAAATACCATTCTTAGACTGCCTAGTTATAGCCGCCACAACAATACCTTACATACTACTGTATACCGAAAGCCTACTAATACAGACAGGTTACTTGACCAATCATCATATAACCCAACATCTCATAAGGCTACGACCATCAAAACTCTTTCAAGGCGTGCTCAAATCATTTGTGACTCAGCAGATAGTTTACACATTGAGACTCAACATCTAAAAAATGTGTTTCATAAGAACAACTATAGCGATAAGTTTATTAATGCCAACACGCATAGACCAAGAAATCATAGGGAAAGTCTTATTGACATGTCTTCCTCGCCCAAATCCTATATTTCACTACCATACATCACAGGGACGTCAGAGATCATATCACGTATTTTACAACCACACAACATCAGCGTAGCTCATAAACCCATATCTACACTACGCCAGATCCTGACTAAGGTTAAAGACAAAGACAGTCCTAATGATCGAATCGGTGCTATATATAAAATTGCATGCAATGACTGTGAGGCTACATATGTTGGTGAAACAGGTAGATCGTTTAATACTAGAAAACAGGAACATCAGAAAGCGTTCAACAACAGGACAATCGAAACAACATCGCCATGCATTATACCAAGACTAGCCATTCCATTAACTGGGATTCTGGTGAATGTATTTCTTTTAGTGGGAACAGAAAGCAAAGACTAGTTCTTGAAAGTTGGTTTACCAAGTTAGAACATCAACCAATTAATAGATCTATTACACTTCCAACAAGTAGAAAATCCCCAATCAAAACGCCGCCGAAACGGTACCGCCACACAATGTGACTTATGCCGCTAATGACACCCAAGCGGTTCAGCCACACAACAAGACCGATGCCGCTAATGACGCAACATCCATTAATTAGCGTGGGAATATAAATATCACTCAATCTGACTTTTTTATTCACTTGACTCTGAAGATGACTTCCGCACAGGTTGTCGAAACGTCAGTCACATCAAACAGCCCTTCTGAGGGCTACATCGAATATCCACCCGGATGATCCTATTACAAATATTGTTACTTCGACAAATATTGTTACTTCGATAATTAAATTATGTATTAAGGAATTTACAAAACCATATAGTTTATTTAATTTTTAACAGATGATTATTATATTGATAGTTTACAATATTTTTCTAGCTTCGCTGCAGGATTCGCATGAAGTACAATACCCATCCCAATAATACCTGGACAGCATCGTATAAAGAAAGCGATGATTATTACGTTGGGATTAAGGTACATCTAGAGCATTTGTTAATTAATGTTATCGGGTATAAATCACATAAAACATACACTGTTATGACCTGTTATAACCTGTTACCTTAGAGCTAGATATCTTGGCCCGATTTGGGTGAGAAATGACTAAATCAGCAAATAGCTAGCGGTAGAAAGTATATCTCAACCAATCTCTTTTGTAAAAGTTATCAAACCGTTCGCTTTCAAAACAGAAAATACTAATACATTTCTAAAATCATTTAGAAATACAGAAAAGATCCAAAAACACGAGGTCTCATTTCTTGAGCCGACACATGGCCATCAAGCATGACATTGTACCTGACCAAATATTAATACGTGTTTTCCGATGTTGATTGGCAGCGCCATCTTATCATTAGCTGGTTAACTTTTTTGCTTTGTCAAGAGCGCTGAAAAGTCATACAAAAACAATAGACACATTAACAAAAGAATAGCTATTTTTAAAATGCTATAAAAAACTGATGAGCAAGTTCTAAGAAATATCGCCGAGGAAGAAGGAAGTTCTAGGAATTGATGGCATTGGTGTTGATATCGCTAGCATTACATCACTGAATATGGTGCAAAAATGTGCAGAATTGTTTATAGTTATTTGTTAAAAACATGAAAATTTGCACAATAATACTACATGATGTTAAATTTCTGATGCAGCTCAACGTTTCAAAATAAATACCTCCAATTGGTCAAGAATGCAGGACACAAACATTTCATATCTTATCTGATTTTTGAGGAAAATAAATATTGACTCTTTCCCTACGCTATACCTCCCGCTAACTCCCTCTGGATTATTGCTTATGCATGCATGGTTGCAGTAGTTGATTGCTTGCCTAGCAGGCTTGCAGGCATGCAAGCATCAAAGAAGAGTAAGGTTGTAATGAGGCGTTGGTTCCTTTTGCATTTGATGTCGGTTCTGGATGACCAAATAGTCACTAAATAGAAACTATCTGTTAATAACTATTTTTTCATGGTTTTAGTTACTATGCTCTTTTACCAAATATAACTTATACACAACAGGTCACCCCTTCTCACGTCTTTGTAAAGGAATGTCCACCAGCAGAAACAAGCTATCCAGTAGAAGTTAACCTCAGGCCAACAGTTCCAGTAAAACCTATCGGTCAATGGGATCCTGAGCCAACATGGAGGATCAATATCCCAAAACATTTGCTGAAATTGGTGTTTAGTCATTGCACATTTAAACTGACTACTGACGACATCAAAACTGGAAAAAACATCACGATTGCAGCAGCTTGTAGCAATGTCAACAATCCTCAAAATAAAGAGGTTCTGGATTATGAATTCAAGCAAGTCAACATACACCCATTATGGTACGACTATAAATCACCAGTTCGGGTAAGTCAAGATTCTACATTTACATTTCATATCAAAGTCCGCACGATATCTGCCCCACATTTGTTTATGTTTATTTGACTCTCGGTTTCAGTGATTCAATTTCATGTACCTAAATGTAATTGGTATGTTATGTTTGATTAACTATGCGTGTTTTTTGTTTTTTGTTTTCTTTTAGGTTACAATTGATAACGCAAATAAAAAGATGTGTCAAGCTGTATCAGATCCACATTACCTCACCTTTGATCGCCAGTAAGTGCCTGCATGGGCCTTAAAGTGAATTGTCTTGCATTTAATCTAATCAAAGTGATTTGACTATGTTTTATAGGTATTTCGATTTTTATGAACACGGAGATTATGTTCTTTACAGTAACCCAGAGCGGAATTTTGAGGTAAATATAAACATTTAAATCAAAAGAGACGTACTGATGCAAAAACAGGCAAATAAAACTGAAACTAGTGTACGACGTTTCGGGGTCATCGTGACTCTATTATCAAGGATGATTTGAAGAGTCACTGAATATTATTGAGACAAAGCTAAGTTAGAAAACAGTACCGAGTGATTAACATACAGGAATGAATTGTTGCCAAATATACTTTATTTCCGACTGCGTATCCAACGTGGTTGTTCCTTGTGATGTAGAGCTCAGTAACACATCGAACTATAGCAAGCCGAAACCGTGGGTTCGAGTCCCGCCAAGGTCATCTGATATTTTTCTCATTTACAGCTGATAACGAATATATGCATGTTTCACACATCATTCCATGCAGTAACTCATCTTGACATGTACCCTTGCCTAACCTTATTGCTTCTCTTGTTTCAGATACACACCCGATTATGGGTCTGTTGGGGTGTTGCTTGCAATTGTGGGCTGGCGATACGCGAAGGGAATGATGTCATAGTGATATCTGCATGTAATAGTGAACTACACTATAGAAGTGAGCCTACCATTTTAAGAACAAAAGTACGCAGTAAGGGTCGCCTTGCACGAGGAACACACATATATAGAAGCCCCAACGGTTTTGTAACAGAGGTAAAGTAATTTATTCAACTCTGATAATTTCATATCTGAGTTATATTTCTTTTTTTTTTCAAATTTTCAGACTCAAGGAAATTTGTTTTAACTAGCTACGTACATGTGTAAGGCTGAATCGTTCACTGTTGAATATATTTAATTGCTTAACCCCGTGACTAACCGCATCGCTGTTGGCTCAGTTAAAAGTGCGTCGGATTTGCATGGGAAAGGCTGGGGTTTGTTAAGTAATGATCCTTATAAAAACAATAGCACTTCCTTTTGTTCTGCGGCATTTCACTTTCCCCACATCAAAATTGTGAGATTTTTTCTAATGGGATGTATTGACATATACACATCAAGTTTTGGAAAAACAATTTGTGTTTACGTGTTTCTGCAAAGTTTTATATAGAGTTAAAAGTTTTAAACCAATTAGAGGAGTCAGAGACAAAAGAAAGAAAAGGTAGACAATTTGCAGTGTTCCCCACATAGAATTTCTCTATAATTTAACCTTAGTAGAACTATTTGTATAAGGAAATTATTGCATAAATAAGAAATAAGTTTATTTGATTATCCACAAAATTATGGCAATTTTTCATGTTTCAACCAATCAGATGCCCAGTTTGAACAATACTACAACTACTTAAAATAATAGTGGAGAATATACTGGCTTTGTTATTTCCAAATTCTCAATAAGACCCCAAAACATCGCCCTACCAAGGCGTTATAAACGTACGAGAAAAGACGAGCCATTGACGGTTTGAAATCAGAAATTGGAATTTAACGCGCGTTATGGAGCGCGCGTTATTATTGTGCTCAGTATATTATAAATATTCCAACAACAATTGACACTGCCATTTTCTCTCTCACATCAACATAACATAAAAATAAATAAGTTGGGCAATGGAACCTGTATCCTAATTCACGTCCAATTTTCATGGCAGTATCAACTGATCCATGCCAATTAATAGTTCATAAAATCATTTCATCTAATATTTTAGGTAATTCTTCCATCTGGGGCTCGCATCAGAGTTGAAAGAAGTCAACCTTGGCTAACCGTGTATTTGTATGCACCAGTTGACGATCATGGCAAAACCGGTGGCTTGTGTGGTAATGCTAATGGCCAAGGAGACGACTTTTGGAATGGGGGAAAAAGTGGAAATGTCGACGGCAGTGCGTTATCGTATGCAAGAAGTTGGAAGTAATGTATTGCAGACTTTGAGTATAGCCTGCGTAGCATCCCCTTCTCAGACCTCCGCCCTTTCGGCCGCTACGCAAGCTATACGTACTTGAAGTATAAACTTTTTTTCCAAATACATACTTCAATATCGTTCTATCCAAATATATTCTTCATTAACTGACCAATTGAAGGAATGACGACTGATTGATCAACTGACTATATATGTCTGACGATTGATTGATTGATAGACGATTGACTAATTGGTTGATAAATAGATTGATAATTGGCAGACAAGCTGTCATGCAGCTTTTCTGAGACATATAGTATAACTGACTGGCTGGTTGGGTTTTTTGAGTGTTTACCGCTTCATTGAGTATATATCATTTTCGTAACTACATAAAAAACTACTTACAATCTACTCTACTCTTGTTCTTAGATTACCACCCAATAAGAGTTACTTCGATGTCCTTCCCAAAAAAGTCAAAGTGAAAAGTACTTTCAACAGCTGGTGTGACTGCCGTGATAACGAACAATGTACAGACAATACCGTACGAAGAACGGATTTAGATATAGTAGGAAAGAACGACATGACTCCCGAACTAAATACCGCACAAGATCAAAGAAAACGATCTATCACTGACTATGTTTACAGCGATGAGTATGTCATGAACAATGTAGAGAAGAGCTTTTTCATTAATAAAGAAGATGTTGAGTCTACTGTCAACCACATGCGAGAGAAAAGAGCTGTTTTTAGTGGAAGAATGTCTAAAGACAATGCAACAGCCTACTGTAAAGGCATAATTGAAGAATCAAAAGCAGGAAAGACGTGCAAAGAAGTACCTGGATTTAATCTGACAAATGCATTACTTTCATGCATACAGGACTTAGAGGTAAATAAATGAAATTTAGGATTTTAGCTGAGATATTTTTCAATTAAAATTAAAACTCATCGACAATGATGAGCTTGGGATTTGGTTCAGAGAGGTATGATTGGTGCGCTATCTTGCTTACCCCGAGGAGGTATCTATGGCAATGTCAGTAGAATACTCACCTGGTGATAATGCATGGAAGATGTTAAATTCTATACAACAGGAGAGGGGCGGGAGGGAACAAATGCTGCATGAAACAGGGTACTGTCATTGTTGCAGACAATTAGTAAAGCACGAGGAACAAAGACAAACCACTGACCTGCTTCTATCGGTTTTCACTAGCTCAAATTACATTTAGCAACTTATAATTAAGGCTCCAATGCTTGGGCAAGTGTTTACATTGCAATTCAAAGTCGAGCCCGTGCGTTTGAATCGGTTTAAAAACCATCCACGGGGCGTGGTTGTTTTTAATCAAACATAAAACAAAATACCCAGAGAATGATGTTAAATAACTGCTTTTCAGACACGCATGTGGGAGAAATAATGTCCTTTCTTGCACATTAGCTAGTTTTGTGCTAGAATACCATTGAAATAGAAAACATAATAGTTATTCAAATCGCTAAACATATCACGATTACATTATAGATCACAGGTGATACAGAACTGGCAGGTGGAGCTTTTAACTCAATGAAACAAGGTTGCGAAGAAGCTGCTTTGAGCAACATTACACTTTATAAACAAGACGCAAGTGGCGTCCCTCAACCACCCAAAGAAATACAAGAGAATCTTTGTTCTAACGATTGCAGTAATCATGGCAACTGTACAAACGGAACTTGCATTTGTGACGAAGGTTATACTTCAGATGATTGCTCCATGTCCGTTAATGCTCTTCCAGAGATACTTGGGTACGTGAACCACAATTGCATGCAGAAGTACCTCACATCTTTAGAGTTATCGTGCATTGTGAATACTGCGTCTTCTTAGTTGTTTGAAATAAGGAGCAATCGTAATTAGAGCTCCGCTAGATCACTAAAAAGAAAAAAACTGACAACTTAACTGCAAATTTATGGGATGAAAATGAAAAAAATCTTAACACTAGTCTTGTCGTTGTTGTTATTGCAGGATTTACGATGGAGGATTGTGTGATGTTCGTCAAAGACCTTGCAAAAAAATTGATTTGTTTGGAGAAAACTTTTTAAATTCCAACAATTTGACATGTCACATTAAGGAATTTAAGGTTTGACAATTTGAAGATTTGACAATTTAACTAATAATATTTTGTTAATATTTACATTCTTGCTTTGTACGTATTACAAAACACTCATACGCAAATAGCAATGCAAAACCTAGGCTGCTTTGTGTTAAAACTTTTTGCTGCAGTACTTTTAACACAAAACCACCTGGTTTAGCATTGCTATTTGCATTGCTGTACATCTAAAGATCATGAAAAAGGATGCACAAATGAATTAAATATTGGATGTGTAATAATATGCATAGGTTTATATTATGAGGTGTTCAATACTACCTTTTGGTATTTTTAACTTATTGTTATAGATAATCAATTGAATTGGTTCGTTGTAATATTTTCAGGTTGTTTCCAGCAGCTGGGTACCCAAATCACACATTTTAAAATTGCCTGGACAAATGATTGATGTTTTTGGCGTAAGGTGTCAGCTTCCAGACCCCCCTACAAAAATCCGCGACTATGACTCTGATGGAACCCCTGCAGGTGGACTTTGGATCTCGATTTCCAACGATGGCGAGCATAGAAGTCACCGGGAGATGCGATTTATCTCGTACGATTCTCTCTGTATAGTTTGCAACAAAACTGGAAATTGTACGCTGAAAGTAAGTAACTCTACATTTTAGTTTTAGAAATTGGCAGTAGTAGATGCCAATGAGGTCGTCAAGAAAGCTACGAGACTACACATCCAAAGATTTCCCACAACATTTTAAACAAGTTGTATAATATATCTGTATTTCAATTGTTCACTGCCAAAGGTATTAACTCAAGCTAGACCTGCAGCATGTTTTAGTTACGCTGATGCCCTTTCACTATTGGCATGGTCACTCTCTCGAGCATCACTTTATCGATATTTGCAAACATCAATTTAACTTTATACTTGACCGAGGATGAGATTCACTCTCTGTACAATCTAGGTCATTTAGCCTTTGATTTAGTCATTAAAGTCATAATTTCTAAATTATTATTTCTATTAGGACGGTGTCAGATATACAACGGGGAACTTATCGTTTTCCAGGAGTACCTATTGTTTTAAGGATTATCTACTGAATTTTGCTTGGTCAAAAGATTAGGAGAAGTGACCCTTTATTAAGTGACGGGAAGTCATTTTGATTAACCAACACGGAAATGAACAGGAATTCATTCTGATTGGCTGGATGCTAGTATGGGCTCCATTCCAGAGTCGTAAATCGTGTTAATAATTTTAATTTTTGTTTTCAAAACGAAATGGAAAAGAAATAGCTCCGAAAAATGCTACGAAAAATGACTTATTTTCAGTGACTAGACCCGACGGGTCAAAATGTTCAACGGCTTAATTCCAGCTGATCAATAAAATCATTTCTTACCAAACTAAATAAGTTTTTCTTTTAGCATTGATAAACCCTTTCAGTTGCAAGATCGAGTGTTTCAGGCACATTTACAAGTCAAAATGTGTGGGTGGTTATTACAGAGACGGTCGTTTAATAGTAGCTCCCCATACTGAAAATCTAGCTACCAGCGTCCATATTTTACTTTTAAATTTTAATTTAAAGGCTTTGATGACATTGAAATGAAGATTCTTTCAGGAGTATCTCCAAACAGGTTGCAAATGTAATAAATTAAACATATCTTACTTTATTTCTTCAGGGAAAAACATGTTTAATAGGTGGCCACTGCTTTGCTCCTAATGAATGGAATCCACAGGACTGGTGCCAGCAATGTATTCCAGACAAAAGTCAAAATGTCTGGACAAAACGAAAAGGTAATTGTTCTGTACCAACAAGCGTCTAACTATTACCAAAAAAAAACTGCTACTAAATATTAACTTTAAGATAATATTAAAAACAATACTTTTTTTCAGCGAGGACATCCTAACCATGAACACTAGTCCTTTTTTAATAAAATTCAACTCAAAACATGCTCACCATATATATGTTTATACTACCAATTAGCTGAGTTATTTATAGCCTGAAAAACCCGACGTCAGTTTCGCGGAAATGTACAGGTAAAGGTCAAAATAGAGAAAACTGTAAAAGTGTCTCACTAGTTTTTGCCAAGATTGTAGCTTAATTGCTTTTGGATTATATGTACTGAATCTTTCTATATAATCTGGGCCTTTAAGCATCCTAACGCGTCGTACTTCTTCTGCTTAGTTGTAGTTTTATTGTCAGTCCCGCTTCGGTTTCAGTTTATTTATATAACAAATATGCTAATTTTCGCCCAGATTTCGGTATTCACCTTTGGCGTTACCAGTTTCTCGCAATTCTGCGGACGATTGTACTGGTTTAATTTTTCTTTCAATTTATCGTCGGTAATCTTTGACCTCGCCAGCTTGTTGACAATAGACGCCAAATCTGCGCTCACAGAAGGCGAGTAGTTTTCCTCGAGTTCATATTCTTGTAGAATACAATCAAGAACTCCTTTGTCCTCACTTGTCTCTTTAGGACTTTCTGCATTCCCTTTTAATAATGCAGCAATCTCTCCGTCCACATCAACGGAATCAGAGACATCAGATGCACTCATCACCTCGTGGTGAGCGGCTTTGTGCTTCTTTGCGGGATTTGGGCTTTCAGAACACGAATTTTCGCTATCTGTTCGTCATGTTTAGCAGTGCTAGTATTGGCGCCAAAGTCGTCTGAACTCTTTGAGGCTTTCCCAGAGACTTTTGCAGCGCCTGAAACCCTCTCAGTATGTCCGCTGGGTTCCTTAGGTGCATCCGTCTTTGGATTATTTTTCTTTGCGTAAGTTTCTTTTGGTTTAACTGTTTGTTTTTACGAGTCCTTCTCTATCGCGTCCATGGTCGAGCCGAGCAAACACGCATTAAGTTGAGCGAGCAAGCGGTGCAATCTCACGTGATCCCCAAGTGACGTAATGGTGAGGTAGAAATTGCAGTCAGCTGAGAACTTAGCTCGAAGCTGACTGCAAGGCCGGTGTCAATATTATATTGCTACTCATTTCTAAGGAGCAAGGATGGCACAGTTGGTTAGTGCACGGCTTTTAGTGCAAGAGGTCCTGATTTCAATTCCAAGCGACCTCGCATCCTTGTTTCTACTTCTCTTCTTTCCGTGTAGCTTTATATAGCTTTAAATACCCGTAAAAAGGAGCACTGATGGAACTGAAGGGTGAATTAGTGAAATGAGCGTACCGTCGGCTCTCTGGAAGATTAGCTTCGGCTAAAGGGACTTCCTACGTAAAATACTGTTCTTTACTATTACTTTCTACTCCTTCCTGAAAGATGTCTTCCTCACGACCCGAATACACAATGGTTTCACCTAATGTGTAACTTCACTTTTCCAGACATTGTCCATCTAAATTCGTGTACACCTGCAAATGCAAATATCTCTTTCTCGATAAAGATGATGTGTCTTTGTGTTTCGTTTGATACAGGGACCTCACATTCCAGCCGGCAAGCTATTCTTGCTGTGTGGCTTGGTCCAATTAATGACATTTTCGGGCCCCTGTCTACGTACCTTTCTGCTCCCGGGTGGCTTGTCATGATTCGAGTTCAAGTATGTTAAGGCCTGGGTTTTTCGTTGTGAAAAGACCCCCCGCCAATAATTAAGATGTTGGCTTCGTACTTTCAAGATATTCGCTAGTTTTCAAAGAAAATCGCTGTGGATGTTAATATCAGAGTCCTTAATGTTTTAGTGCTGATTTTTACGAGGTCACGTGGTATATGACGTCATAATAGCAAGAAAATACTCAAAATTTATGCGGTCGTGAGTTTAAGATAAAGATAAAAACGAAAAGCCAAAAGTTGATAAGTAATAGATGACAAATAATTTCACGTTTGGAGAACTTGAATTCGATAGTTTGGTAGGGAGATATAAGGGGATTTTGAATAAGAATTATGGTCACGTGACCTGTTTTACAAAATATCTCCTTAACAGTAAGTGATAACCAGATTCTCCAAGCACAGTCCTGTAGAAACCTTGTAGAGAAGTACATTTAATGTATAAGTTTGTTTTACCTATTCAAACTCGCGACCGCATTTTCAAAGGAAAAACGAAATCCCTTATCCATCTAAACTAGTCACGTGACCACCCTTAGATCAAAATTACAAATTAAGGATGAGCAGTAGTCCGAGATCTATTAATGTACCAAGTTTTATTAAAATCAGATGAGTTTTGTGGCAATGACAAATAAAAACGTTTTTTCGTGAAACACGGCTAAAACCAGGCCATAACATACTTGACGCGCGCGATCGATCGATCATGCATGCATTCAATACGTTTTTTTTTTTATTAAAATTAAACATTTGGTTCTATTCCAGGAAATACAGCTCCATCATTTGAACAAGGTCAGTCTACCCTTTACGCTATTGTTGGAGAAGATCTATCATTACAGCTTAAAGCAAAAGACCCAGATAAGCGGCCTGTCACGTACTCGTTGATAAGTTCTACTGCTAGTAGTGGATATAACTTTAGCTCTACTGGCTTACTACAATGGAATGTCACGTCACAAGAGGATTTTGCTGTTAAAGTCACTGATGAGTGTAACGCTACTGATATCATCACCATTACTGTACACATTGTAGTGTGCCCTTGTAAAAATGGGGGTCAATGCTTTCCCCACCCAAACTCCCCACGGGGATCTGGTGAGTACTCCTGTCAGTGTCCTAAGGGATTCAGTGGTGGTAAATGCGAGACAAACATTGATGATTGTGCTTCGGTAAACTGTGGTAATGGTAAGTTAGTATAATTACATCCACGCATACGATAGAGCTATTTAAAAAGGCAGTCGACTACTACAATATTCTATGTCTTTCTTTTTCTTTTGCTACTTATAACAACATAACCATCCAGGGGCGAAGCATCTATTACATAAATACGCACGTGCGGACTTGAGGCGGGAAATTTTCAAATGTTTTTGAGTCGTTTTCCATATATTTTTGTATACTCGTGCGTACTTGTCCTGTCAAAATGACCACGCTACGACACTGCCATCATGGTAGTTTGTGACGTCAAAACAGTGCACGTTAATCAGCATGTCCTTGTTTTGTGGAGCTCCCCATAGACCTAAAAATCATAAAGCGTTAAAGCAATGGATGATTATATTTTGTTAGCTTGTCTTTTCCCTACACTCTAACTGAAGGGATTTATTTCAATCATTTTTAGGAACTTGCATTGATGGAATCAATAACTTTACCTGTCGATGTGATGCTGGTTTTACAGGCTCCTTCTGTAATCAAAGGATCCTTAACTGTACCGATCAAGCGTGTTTTACGGGTGTTCAGTGTACAGAGACTGCTAGTGGGATAACCTGTGGACCTTGTCCTATTGGTACGTCTGGCGATGGAAAAACTTGCTCAGGTACAAAAATATTACTTTTTTATAATGGCTTCTTTCCATTGTTGATTTCAACTAGATTTCATGTGTCATTAATATCTAATACTAGTAGTACTGGTTGTAACTGAGGCTCTGTTTTTTATCAATTAGTTCCGACCACGACAAGCTCTCCTACAAGCTCTCCTACCTGATTGATAGAAAGAGTATAAAATTAAACCCGCTTTGTACAAAAATTAATAAAGGGAGTGGTACCGTTACCGTTAATAACGCACTAATATTTTGTCCCTCTGAAGGACTTATTTAGATTATATGGGAAGTGATTCCTCCGAATATTTAATTGGGATTTGAAGTAGTTCAAAGTCCTCCTAATCGGACCAGACAAGATTTCATATCCTTCCAATTACAATTAGTTTATGCAGTACTCGGCTGCGCCTCGAACTGGAACTAATTGCATGCGGGGGCTTGAAATCAATTTGCTGAACATGGAACCGGACTGCAAGTGGTTAACATTCTAGTTGGTCTCTATGACATGGCTATAGTACCAGTTCTCTCACTTTATCTATCTGTATTCTGCAGAGTGGAATTAAAACAGACCCTAATTTGTTTTCCTTTCTGAAATTGACCAATTATTAAATGTGATTTGCAATAACATAAAGCTTGATTGGTCAAAATGTTTACTTTGTTTAGTTTTTTGAAGTATAAATTAATCTGATGATGGATCAGTATAAATGACAGAGGATTAAAAACTATGTTAATTAAAGTATCACTAGTACTGTTTCCTTGATTTTCTTATTTACTTTCAGAGCAAACAACACAACAGAAAACCACATCAAAAACAACTGTTCCAACCACACCAACAACTCAAGACATCAGAGGATATATAGGTAGGGCTCGCTTGAACTCCGATCCTAAACAAATATCTAAAAAGCCGTAAACGTTAATACATGAGGAGCATTTGTAATCTGCGACTTTTAGCAGCTAGCAAGCCTCGATTGTATTGAGAATTGCACTTTTTTAGCAGGGACACTTTATTTTTATTATTAGTCGGGCTAGCCATAGGCGGCCCGACTTTAGTTCTACCGTTTAGTCAATCTATGTATGTATGTATCTATCTATCTATGTATCATGTCGCGTTTTGACCACCGGAAGTCCAAATAATTGTAAGGTTCGAACCAGAAATAATCAAAGATCAGTATTCTATTATTTCGTCATATGACGTCATACCTTACGTGGGCTCCCTGTGTAAATACGTCATTACCTACCCCACCCCACTTGTAACTTACCCCACCATAGGGGTCACGTTCTAGCCTCACAAACCTATTCTTACTATGTAGTCTATGTGTAAGTTTAAAATTTATACCCCAAATAATCGCTCTAACTTCCCATGTGAGACACTTCACTATATAATCGCAAATAAAAGTTATCACCAACAACGAGTGCATACTTATTATTAATAACGTAAAAAATGATGTAGTTTTCTAATTTTAAGTTTTTAAGCGAAATTATTTATAAATGCGAGAGGTCACTAAATCAGATATTCGATCCTTCGCGCATGCTCAGAATGATTGAGGAGTCTAACAACTCAAAAAAAGACACGTAAAAATAACAAAAACAAACATACTACATTGTAAATATTTTTTTATGAATTTGTTTACGTTGAATTTTAAAACGTGCACCCAGACACGGCTTAAAAACGGCTGACTCGTTCAAAGCACGAGGTATTGCACAGCAGGAAGCCCAAATACCACAGGAAGCCCAAGCAAATCGCCATCTTGGATTTGAACACGAATTTATTCGGATTTCTCGTACTTCTACATCGATTTACTCTTCCAAATCAGCGTTGGCTTTGGGTATATGGTTTGCTCAAGACATTATACAATTGCTAGCTGTTATTTTCTAACGTTTTTACGGAAAGAGGTTTTCTAAAACATGTCAATATCAGACCGTTTTTGATACTCGATACATGTGCAATCGGCCTTCTCCGGTTCATAAACATCGCCCAGAACACCTTTAATCGACTACCATCGCCTAAGAATTTAAGAGCTTTTTGCTAAAATCGCCTAACATGGCCTTATTATGATGGAATTTATCGAGAAATCGTCCCTGCTATAAACAGAAGCTACTTTTTAACCATCCTTTCATAATGCTATGGAATTGATTCACAACCAGTTACAAAGGACAAACCTGTTGCTACTGGATATTTAATTAACAGTATTATAAGCATTCTTCAAGAGTACAATACAGCGCACTAAAAGTCAAGACAACAACAGTAGAATACTTTAAGTGATGTTTAGGGTAAATATTTTGCTTCTTGTAATTATTTTTTTGTATTTTTGATTAAAATAACGAGATTATCTGTCAATATTTTAATTTTGTTGACTACTATAAGCTCCTACAAGGTTCAGATCCGCGATTGAAACTGGCGATTGCCGAGAGCCAGCTAATTAGCTTCTTGCAAACTTTCAAGTTAAACCTCAACTTTGGCAAGTGATAGTTAATGATATTAAAGTCTAAACGTGGTTTTGGCATTATCAAATTTAAAACATCACTTTGCTGTGCAGCTAAACCAAGAGCTCGTAGGCTCTCTGTGTTCATTTTCTTTTGTTGCACTGTAGCCCGACTACACGCTCAATAGAGCGTCTAGTTTACCATACTTTATGTTTCATTAGTTGCTATAATTAAAGAATGAAACTGACTGCCCGTTCATTTCTATTTAAATTTCGAATAGTGGTGTAATTCCTTTTTATCGTTTTTTTTTTTTGTCTTATATTCTAGTGAAGGCAGAATTAAGCATCAAAATGAAATGGGATGATGTATACCTAAAGCAAGATAGCCAAGAATTTCATCTTCTTGCACGCATTGTGGAAAACGATGTAAGTACTAAACACAATAGATCCTTTAAGCCAATTGTCGATAAAATAAGAATAGCTCAGTAGCCTCTGTAAAAGTCACTTGGGATTTGTTTGCATTTGCAAGATTTTGGGCTATGATAATTTTCAACTACCTTGGTGAGCACTCACTCAAAGTATACCATAAACGCACGGCAAAACGATTTGAAAAGAAACATTTGCATCAAAGCGCCTCACTGTGCAAATGTATTTTTTCGATTTCACTTTGAATATGTTACTTTCGAGAGTTTTAAAAAGGGTCAGAATTTTAGGTCTTATGGCGGCACAGCTCTATCCAAAACCCAGTTCGAGAAATATCTCAATCTCTAAACTCGCCCCCTAAACCACTCTTTCACATTGAATCAGATGTGAAAGGGCATACGTCTAATTAAGGATACGGCCCATATTAGCAGGGTGCTTTCACATGCATGTTCTTAGTTAAACATTTGTTTACCTCGTCATTTTACAATAATAATAGACAAAGTATATATCATTTTTTAAAAGCTTATATAACAGAAAATAATAAAACTGTGTATGTATTTTGCTTGATATAAATATCTGTAACCAATGCTTTACGTAAAACCTCAAAATCGAACGCCTTTGTTAAAACAATTATAAGTCCACTGGCAAATGTGTTTACTGCCTTACCCTCATTTCTGCTTTATGTTAGTAAACACATTGGTCTTCAAAACAGTGTTTATATTTTTTTGAAATTTTGCTTCATTCTTGAGTAGGTTTCAAAGTTTTCTCATTGTTAAAACTTCAAGTAACGTGATTCCACGGACAATAACTCAAAATTTGATTGGTATAACGCAGAAATAACGGCAAAGCAGTACGAATTGAACGTTTTGACTTATATTTTTTTTAAACAAATACACTCGACTTTGAGATTTTAAGCATTTTTTAGAGGCGCATTAATTGGTTACAGATAACTGTTTTAATAGCAAAGCATACACAGTCTTATAAGTTGTTATATAAGCTTTAAAATGATATATAATTTGTATATCGTATATCGTTGATGTAAAATGACTCGCTAAACAATTTTTAACTGAGAGCTTATAGAACCACCCCGCGAACGTGGACCGCATCCTTAATATATATTCTTGAAATATATAAAAAGTTCCAGATTCATGGGTCATTTTAAGGCAAATAAAATGGTTGCCGATTGGAAAATACCCAGCAATGTTGGGTGTTCTATAATTAGTGCGTTAAACCAATTTCTGTTATATTCAGATCCTGCATTCATATAAGAGTAGCGGAAATGGTAACCTAAAGAATGTTAGAGTCTTTTCGATGAGGTAGTGTATTTCTTCTAAAACTGTAGCTGATGTACTAATATCTGCAGCATTTTTGTCAGCATTTTTGTCATCGAACGTATTACAGCAATTCAAATGTGCAAATATTTAGAAGATCGGACAAATGTCCAATATTGCCCCGATCAATCCCAAACTTGAGGGTTTTGTACAGCTCAATGTGGGTTTTCTACTTAGTCCATATTTCCACTCGCGTTGATGCTAACAAGTTGTAGTTGTTCACTTCGCGCTTATTGGTTAGTTCCCTCTAGAGGATTTACTCGGTATAGTATATATTCCAAGGATTTGTTTGCCAATAACTTCTACACCCGCTCACAAATATTAAACTAGAACTGAGTGAAGCTTTTTTTATTATAAGGCAATTTGCGACGGAAGATCACGGAAGTTTCCAGCCTTGTCATATTAATAAATCGAATTTAATTCATAGATTAAAACATCAATTCTAATTTTGCAGGGAAGGAAGCATTATCGTGGAGTTCGAACTTGTGTTCAACAGTAAGCAAATTGATCCATTGCAGCCGTTAAAGAAAAGTATTGAGAATGGCAAAATGGGCACATTTACAGTGGATCCTAACTCTCTAAAGATAATAAGTACGTGTAATTGTTTTGGGCAAGTATGCATGATAAGTTCTAATTACTCGGGCTACCTGTGGTAGCTCGAGTCTACCTGTGGTAGCTCGTGGCTACCTGTGGTAGCTCGAGTCTAAAAATGCAAACGGTTCTTCGTTTTCTTCGTTGTCGTGGTCCTCAAATTGGAGGGTCAGGTCCCAGGCGTTCCTAGTACTACATGACAGCGCATGAGCAACGATCGCTGACCGAAGGCTTAATTATGCGAACGAATAAATATCGATTAAAATGAAAACTTGTTTTTATTTGTGATTTGATTAATAACGAGACTGACGATGATTGGTGTTGTCATTATTCTGGATAACATGTGAAGACGAGTCATTGTGAAAATGACGAATTAATTGTTCGATCGAATATCAACTTGCGTTTACTCGTTTAACACTGATCCCGCAGAAAGTAATGGCTATATTTTTTGGACTGATGATCAAAAAGACATTCCCTATTGCTAGTTGCTGTACTACAGGGTTGACATCTGAAATATAGCTTGCTACCTTCTTTTTTATAAAGACGAGGATATCTTGGCCAGAATGATCCGCCGTAAGTCCTTTTTAGCACCAAACAGAAGATGTGCCACGCCAGCAGAATTGCATTCGCTACGGCATATTATCAAGCACTTCCAAACAGAAATCTTGAGTTTATTTTGATTAATGTGCTATTTTTGTTCTTCATAATGTCAGAGAACGTGACTTCCTTCACGAAGCCTACAAAGCGAACACCGTCACATTCAAATCGGCCTGTCTGAAAACCACTCTCAACAGCCCAAATCGCCTCAAAAATTACACAAATTGCTTTAGTAACTATCTATCTTTCTTGTTCTGACGTTCAATTTTCAAGAACAACTTCAAGTTTTCGTAGCTTTCAAGTTTTTGAACTCTACATCGCATACTCAAATCTTGGTCTTCGTAGAGGCGCTTTTGGGGGAGGGGACGGGGTGAAATGTCAACACTTAAATGTAACACAGGCATCCCGGTACATAGAAATCATATGTCGAACATATTCATACAGCCCCCCCCCCCCCCCCCCCCCCCCCCCCCTTCCCCTCTATTGCCATCTTTATACAAACTAGATGTAGGGGCATTGCATGATTCCTTTTTTTCTTTTCACATTTAGGTGAAGCAACAGATGAGCCTCACCACCCAGAAAAAGTTGATCTGACCCTTATTCTTGTACTCGTTGGCCTGGGAATTGTGATATTCGTCGCTGTAGTGCTCGTGTTCAAAATAAAAAAACCCTTAAAAAGGGAAACTTATCGAGTAAGAAAAGGAGTTCGGTCCAGCCAATCAGACGAAAATGGAGAGGAAATTCTGGAAATGCAAGCATCAAGTGGTGGATCAATTCAAAAGAAGAGAGCAGCAAAAGACATAGAATCCAGTACTAACGCTGGTTTCCATGAGTAGGTGTGTCCAAGAAAAGCACAGCAACATTTTGAATTGAGCTTATTCTTCTTATTTGCTAAAGGCTAGTTTGAGTTTTTCTCTTTGTATAGGCTGTTATTTGTGATGAATTTTCTTAAGCAATTTTTAGTGTCATTATTGTTGAAGTTGCAAAAAATTCATTGATATAGTCATTTTGAAAAAACGTTGTCGCCGACCGGGTTCGCGACTACGCGACCAGCCCAAGCGGGAATATGGGTAAAAATCACTGAAGCAATACATTTTTAGCACTTGCTATAGAATATGTTGAAGTGTGGCGAGTACATGAATGAATGTGTGCCTTCGCGTTCTGTGCAAAGAAATAAACTGTTGTATACAGCTGAGCGTGAAGATATCGACAAGCAAATAAATACTTCTTCATGCAGTTTTCATGCAGAAGATTTGTGTTATCCAAACCAATCACTAGCGTAAATCTAATAGAAACAAGGCACTGAGCTGAGTGCTCAAGATGTTGATAATATATGCAGCTAACTGCTTCAGTGATTTCTACCCACGCTCCTTTTAGGGCTATAGTCGCGTAGTCGCCGCGAAGCCGGTTGGCGACAACGTTTTTACAAATGACTGTAAATGTACATTATTAACCATGGTCCAGCTTTATGCATGAGCTGATTTAGTTTTTGAAAAATCCAAGATAAATTTATCCTGATAGATTCCGGAAAACCAACTTTCGTACCCGTGCTTCCTATATTGTAGAACATATGCATGAGTAGGTTTATTTGGTATAACTTAGAATCTACTAATTTCAGAAGATCGACATTTTCTAAATATCATTTTGTCTGATTAGTTCGATTTGTTAATTCCAATTTATCAATGTGTTAGAAGTCATAGTCCGTAGATCTATAAAACACATTAACTTTGCTATGTATTAGCTGATGCAAATGTAGGAAGAGTAACTATGACATAATACCTGTGTTATTTACCGTTCGTCGAAGATTGGTTCTGAGTCGTTCTTTGCAACTAAACATTGTGGCCTGGAAACGACATTTTCCTAATTTTCCGACGGAAAGATCTAGGTTATCCCATAAGAAACTGCAGTAGATTTGTAAAATATCAACGTAGGATTATCAGTTACAAATGGTTAATTTATAAAATTGGAAGTGATGCATGGGGGTGCGCCTCGCGTGGGACCCGTGTCCCGTTCGCGCAAATCACCATTGGGCTCGTTTAATTAATCGTTTGTGGTCAGTCCTGTGCATTTTCATTTAGTCAGTTTTAATAGTTTTTTTTATGTGTATATGTTATGTAAGTCTAATTTGTAACTAATACGTGCCCAATAAAGCTGTTAAAACTAAAAAACAAATAGTATCTCTAAAAAAGGCAGGTAACTTTTAGTTATTTCCCATGTATTGTTTATAAAAATAAAAAATGTCTTGTACTGTATGTACTGTATGTACCGAATAGTACTGCATTTCTGTGGTAAGGAAACTGATCACTATTTTGCTTCAGTAGCACCTTTTACTAGAGTAAGCCTGGTCTCACATGAATCCGACCGTGCACTTTTCCCGGAGCATAATGAGCGGGTACTGCCAATAACAATATACTACAATAAGTATAATAAAGGCTGATTTCCATATGATCGCTCACGATCGCCGGATCGCTGATGATGCCAGCGATCATCAGCGACTATATAATTTTTTCTGCACACAATGCAAATCCGATCGCTCGATCGCTGAAAGGTGTTTCCATATATATAATCGCTGACGATCGCTGGCATCATTTTCAGCCATCCGGCAATCGTGGGCGGTGACATGGAAACCAGGCTTAAGATATAACATGTTATTCTGATCTTTTGAGACATGTTGTATACTCAGGAATTCAAAATTAATCAACAACCAATTAATTCAAGCACATTTAATGCACACGTTCATTAAAACCTCCACACATTTATAAATTAATATATTTACATTTTGTACAACAGAATATTTGTCATGTGAAATAACTGTAATATTCTGGGATTGGATCCTGGGTATATATTCGAAGAGAGCAACAATTTATTATGACACATTCTGGGTATTATTTACCAAATAACTAAGGCTCAGCCGTGGTTTATACTCTGATAACTGCACGATGGACAGTTGAAAACACGAGAAAATGTCAAAAAGCACGAGCTGAAAGCGAGTGCTTTTTGATCATTTTCAAGTGTTTTCAACTGTCCATCGTGCAGTTATCAGAGTATAAACCACGGCTGAGCCTTAGTTATATTGTTTATTACATAGATTTACGAGCGAAATGTTTTCTTGCAAAAATCTATTTTGTTCTTGCAAATTTTCGCTTGGATGCAATCGCGATATAACGCTAATTTTGATTGGCTCAAGAATAGTAAAACTCTTCTCTGATTGGTCAAAAATGTGACAGCTAACATTCAAGTAGCTTTTTTCAATGCCAAGGACGGAAAGCTGAACATTTTACAATCTTTGAAATCTCTGTCAGTTTTAGATTTAAATCCGTTCTAAAGCTCAAAACCTAAATATTTAAACTGTTAAAGGAATCAATCTTGTTTACAAAAGCCAAAGCTTCATCCGTTGAGAGAAGAGAAGCGAAAAAACAGCGACAAGAGAAACAAAACAGCCATCGAAAGATCGACAAATTTACCGTGGAAAAAAAACAACACAAAATGGAGTTAGAAAACAGGGTAACGAAGACAAACTCTCACAGTTAAACTCAAGAACCTGCTCCTCTAATAAGGAATAGCTACAAAGCTACTCTCAATAGCTACTGAAGCTATATGAAGTTATTTTATGACAAAAAGAAAACAATTTAGCCACAAAAAGACATTTATCAAAAATAAACAACTCGAAAATGTATTTTCTATGAACTGTATTTTGATTTGCCGTTCTTACTTGAAAAATGAACATTTTTAATTTGTCAATCATAACCTGAACATTTGAAAGCGAATCCCGAAAAGGTTAGATATTTTTGTCTATTATATTTGAAGTTCATGTGAGTTTCTGAATTATCTAGAAATCATATTTACTTTAAATCATTATTTGTGTAAGAATATAATAGCAAAGTCATGAATTAAATCGATGTTTTCGTCTCAAAAACGTCTCGTCTTTATTTGCTTTTCTCTCTCGAACTTCGGTAAGTTTTCTTGCAAAGTCACTGACCACAGAGAAGCGTGGTTTATACTCTGATAAACCACGGTTTTTTAACCAATCATAGCGCGTGTTAGAATGTATCTATGTTATAATACCGAAATATGTTACAGCGAGGATACTCGAACCGTGAACCCTTGACTTTTTACATGTTATTATTTTCTGAACCTTCTAATGCTTCAAAACCTCTAAAAATGAAGCAGTGCCAAGTTCAAATACTTGAAGTGTTCATAATAAATCATATTTCTAATCTATTCGCTCATGTGATGTGGGTCAAAAAAAAGTAACAAAAAAACTCACGGTTCACGGTTCGTCTGTCCTCACTGTAATGGTGTATATAGGGAGTCACTCTGGCCTGGGACAAGCCAGAACAAGAGCGCGCGATTTGCGTTTAGATATAGGATCCAAACCCGTATTCATCGAGGGGTTCGGTTGTTTCGCTTTTGTGACGGTGACTAGATCCAAGTAAATCGAGATGAACACACATTCTTTAAACACCTATTTCAATAATCACAATCAAAGCTACAGTCCACACTCTGAAGCTTGCAAAGGATGTCGGTATTTCTTCTCTTGTTATCGATTTATTCATAGCATATTTTGGTTGTACGTGTTTGTGTTATATTATCAAATTGCTGCAGTGGTGGATGATGAAACAAATATTTCTTTAAAAACCGTGAAATAAATAACAAAGTATGTTCATATTACCTACATCCTTTGCAAGCTTCAGAATGTGGACTGTAGCTTTGGGTGCGACAACGATATTTGAAATAGGTGTATATCCATTCATCCACACGGACCACATTGCCATACCAAAATTGACTTTGAATAGTAGAAATCCACTTGATTGACAACCGTTCTGTCCAGTATTGAGTAATAAATAGAGAGAATAGCCAAAATACGGCGAGAAGCATTTTCATATTTGTCCACAGGCAGCCCAACTATTCTCTTTGATAATTTTTTTTAATGACAATAAAGTTATTTTTAACCGCGCGCCGAGCGAAATACATATTGAGCGCGCGGGTGGGGTTCCTGTGGTGTGTTTGTTTGAAAGCTCGCGGATGGTATTCCTGTGGCTTTTTGCAAGCAATTTTTCGGTCGCGCGGAATCGCACGTACGACAGAAAAATCGAAGAAAGTAGTATCTTGATACAAGGTCTGAAACTTGATGGCGTGGATGGATAGATGTGCTTTCCAGCTTGCTAAGGCACGGAAATTCAACGACGAGCGCCGAAAGTTCGCCGTGAAGCAATCGACTGACTCGCCGAAAAAAAAAAGTGTTGTTTTTCTCATAGGGATTTACACTGAGTACACTTTTAAAACCAACAAGAACAAACAGCCAGTATGTGAAATTTATTTCCATGTTTATTTGAAATATAACTATAGTGTATTTTACAATGTGAATTAGAGATTTTCCTTCAAAGTGTATTTATGATCCGTAAATGTTGTGTTTTAGCTAACGTTTTTCGGCAATAGCTTATAAAATACATTTGTAAACGCTTCACACTTTCATAACATATTTACTATTGTTGGAACCGCTAACTAACTAAACACGAAATAAAGTTGAGCTTTTTTCAAGCGTGGAAAACTTCGCAAAGCGGCCATCACAAATTCACCGTTTAGCTCGGCTGTTAGTTGGTTTGTACATGACAATATAAGACAATATCAGTCGTTTTGACATAAAAACTTCAACTCCAACCATTACCTGCACACACCAGAACTACTAGAAAAACTTTCTCCAGGTTTTCGTAATAGTGAAGAGCATCGGTAACTTCAAAAGCATGTACAAGTGCTCACTTGAATCAGGTGTTTTGGTAAGCTAAACTCATTGTAGCTAGCAGCGAATGTAGTGCAAATCACGATCTTTTCGACTCTCCCTTCGCCAGCCCATGATTTCCACAATAAAATACATTCTCCTATATTCTAATTTTCAATTTAAAGTCATTTTAACAATCCATAAGCAAAATGCAAGAAAGTAATCGCCATCTTTTTCGGTGAATGTGGTATTTCACAACACCGCGGCTCGATCGATATTTTCACGATTGCTCCACGATTGTAAAATCCGACGGTTTACCGAAAACTCTGCCCTAGCAACCTGGAAAGAACCTCGACTCCATGCTGCCTTTTTAAAAAAAATATTTTGAACCCATTGGCTGATTTCGGAGTTGATCATACTTTTACCGTAGTTGAAGATCAACGTAAAGAAGAAAAATTAAAATTTTCTCCCATGGCTGATTTACTAAGCGCGAAACTAGATTTGTCACGTGACCGAGTTTCATACCTTGTCAAAATACCTCCCTCTTCGATACCGCGCGACTTTGACCCTGCGACGAATGATTGCTTGCAAAAAGCCACAGTAATCCCATCCGCACGCATTCAAACAAAAACTTTGATTTATATTTTTTGTTTTGGATTTATATATGTTAAAAAGTAGTGATATTGGATAAATATCGCATTGAAATCGAAATTGTGTTACTTACAACAATAAGACTTTGTTCTCAAATGCCTCTTACACAATCCACGTCATTTCAAATTAGGGTGATCGCCCCATTTCTTGATTCACTATACAGAAACGAATTCACTATCATATACACACGTCTAAAGAAAGGTTGTCCAAGAAAACTTATCGTTCACGAGGTCAAGGAATTATAGGTAACATACGAATAGTCACTAAGTTGGCCAGATGGGCCAAATTGAAAAAAAGCCCTGCTTTATCTGATTTTCCAATAAATATTTATTAAGTAAAAACTATTAGGTAGTAGCTCTTTTGTATTTATTTCTTTGCTCAATATTTTCCTTCTATCATAAATCCCACTTCGACAATAAGCGATTGAGTATTCAACTAAAATATTTCCTTTTCGCCTTACAATGATCTAGTCACCTTGGACAACCTTGCTGAAAACGGTGTTTGTATTACTCATTTTCCCTCATTTATTATATTTGGAAATCCAGTGGGTCGTCAATTGAGGACGCAGGGGGAGGTGGTAAGGTCGGTGTGTCTTCCAAATTAAAACATGTCATTGTTTGATAATGGCTTGGTCCACCTGTGTCCCTTGGACGACGACGTAGCTGTTCATGCCGTAACCTGTCCACAACATCATAATTAGTATACCATATTTAAACTTTTCTCGATATTACTGTCCCCTTCTTGATCAGAACTACGAATATTGGGGAGATAACTTAATGGGCGAGCAGGGAAATATAATTAATTTGAACTGAAGAGTGTAGCTTTTGATAAAAATTGTATTCCGCTTTTTCGAGGGCGGCGCTTATCCGAGGGCGGCGCTTATTCGGGAACAGCGTTTATTCGAGTGAATACGGTATTATAAATTACGGCATTCATTGTCGCGGTAAAAAATGATCTGCAAAGATGAACCCAATGAAATGACCTACCACAAGCATGTGGAGTTCCCTAGCTCAGCTGGCAGAGCAATGGACCAGTATCGTCAATATTGGACGTTGAAGTCATTGTACTACCAGTACTTTTTTCTTAGTTATTCATATTGGTATTCCCTCTTAAGAATACTAATTACAAACAATTGACAGTTATTTAACAATAGGAAGTAGGCACATCATACTGGTAGTCTAATTCTTTTACGACGAAGGGAACGACAGTAAAGTTAAGTCAGCATTTTTTAAGGTGTTACAAATTTCATTATATTACCTAGCTATCGTTTATATCAAACCACGTTTTTACTAACATATGCAGCTCCTTGCTATTAAAATCAAACACCATATTATTATACATACCAGATCATCTGACCAATCGATATAAGGCCTTTGTATATGATGGATGTCATCTATATCATCCTATCGTAAAGGGATAAAATATTGCTGTTTTTCTACAATATTTGATAAACTAAGTGTTGGCACGATGTGAAATTTTTAACTGAAGAAGTTAATAAACGAAACTAGTTTTCACTGAGTTTACAGTTTAAGAGAAGATTTCTATAAAAACCATGCAAACGCGACAACACTCAAAAAATCGATTTTGCTCATATTTTAACCATAGGTTAACGTTAAGGTAGCCCTTAACATGAAACAAACCATGATGCCTTTAGTTAAGAAAAATATTGCATATTTTACGAGAAAATCGCAAAAAACGAAATTTCGTCAAATCGCTGCTCCGAGACGCTAATTTTTATGTCAACTTTGACAGCCCCGTATGGCAAAATTAATTACTTTAATGACTCCAAACTTTCATAATATTGTTTATTGTCATCTTAACTTTAAACTCAAGCTTTTATAGAAATATCCAGTTGTTTAAAGATATTATTCTATTTATGTTTCTATGTCATACTTTTCGCCTTAGAAAAAATAGGGTAAAAACAAAAAAATATTTTAATATGTGCAGCACAACATTTTTCAATAATAATCTGGATTCTGAATGTTAAGATACTAAATATATAACTGTGAAAAACTCAGTTTGGGTAAATGTAATTGATCAAAGTTATTGAGCTGCGAACTTTCGCAAAATATTGTTTATGCTGCATAGTCTACTGTCGGCTAACATCACTCAATTTGCCAAGTCGCAGACGTGATTTGCATAAATAATCACATTTTCCTTCTTTTTAACAGCAAAATGCTATCAAATAAAATCAGTAAACCCCAAGCAATGTTTACCTTTTAATTAGTTTAAAAAAATATTGCATGTTTTACGAGAAAATCGCGATTAACAACATTTCGTCAAATCGCTGCTTCGATCGAGATTCTAATTTTTCTGTCAACTTTGACGGCCTCGTACGACAAAATTAATTACTTTAATTACTCCAAAACTTCTTAATGTTGTTTATTGACATCTTAAGTTTAAAGTCAAGAATTTACAAAAATATCTAGTTAATTGAAGATATTATTCTATTTATTTTTCTATGTGAAACGTTTTGTCTTGTTAAAAGTAGGGCAAAAACAAAAACATATTTTACTATGTGCTACTCACAATTTTTCAATATATTCGGAATGTTAAGGTATTAAATATATAACTGTGAAAAATTCAGTTTGGGTAAATGTTATTGAGCGAAGTTATTGAGCTGCATGGGAACTTTCGCAAAATCTTGCTTTCGCTGCATAGTCTACTGGATACCGTCTACTGTCGGCTAACTATCAGTCAATCAAGTCGAGGACATTTACATAAACCATCACGCTCTCCTTTTTTTCCTGCGAAAGTTTGCAGCTCAATAACTTCGCTCAATTACATTTATTCCAACTGAATTTTTCACAGTTATATATTTAATACCTTAACATTCCGAATACTGATTCTTATTGAAAAATTGTGAGTAGCACATAGTAAAATATGTTTTTGTTTTTGCCCTACTTTTTACAAGGCAAAAAGTATGACATAGAAAAATAAATAGAATAATATCTTCAATTTACTGGATATTTTTGTAAATGCTTAGTTTAAACTTAAGATGTCAATAAACAATATTAAGAAGTTTTGGAGTCATTAAATTAGTTAATTTTGTCATACGAGGCCGTCAAAGTTGACAGACAAATTAGCGTCTCGATCGAAGCAGCGATTTGACGAAATGTTGTTTTTCGCGACTTTTCTCGTAAAACATGCAATATCTTTCAAAACTAATTAAAATGTGAACATTGTTTGGGGTTTACTGATTTTATTTGATAGCATTTTGCTGTTCGAAAACAGGAAAATGTGATTATTTATGCAAATTACGTCCGCGACTTGACAAATTGAATTTGTTAGCCGACAGTAGACTTATGCATAATAAGCAAGATTTTGCGAAAGTTCGCAGCTCAATAACTTCGCTCAATTACATTTACCCAAATTTAATTTTTCACAGTTATATATTTAGTATCTTAACATTCAGAATCTAGATTATTATTGAAAAATATTGTGCTGCACATAGTAAAATTTTTTTTTGTTTTTACCCTACTTTTTCTAAGGCGAAAAGTATAACATAGAAACATAAATAGAATAAGATCTTTAAGTAACTGGATATTTCTATAAAAGCTTGAGTTTAAAGTTAAGGTGGCAATAAACAATATTATGGAAGTGTGGAGTCATTAGAGTAATTAATTTTGCCATACGGGGCTGTCAAAGTTGACATAAAAATTAGCGTCTCGGATCAGCGATTTGACGAAATTTCGTTTTTTGCGATTTTCTCGTAAAATATGCAATATTTTTCCTAACTAAAGGCATCATGGTTTGTTTCATGTTAAGGGCTACCTATGGTTGAAATATGAGCAAAATCGATTTTTTGAGTGTCGCCGCGTTTGTATGGTATTTACAGAAATCTTCTCTTAATTGTTTTAACCTTAAAAGGTAGTTAGGGTGTCATGGATTCCTTCGTTAGATCTTTTTGAAACCTCTCATGTAAAAAGAGCAAACTAAGTAAAGTTCAAAACTAAAATGAAAATGATGGGTCACCGTATTCGTTAAGATAAGGACGGTAGACTGGGGCCCATTTTGGTCATTTTTTGTGAGAAAAAAAAGTTATCGGAATTTGAAACATAAAACGCTATTTATTATATCTTTCCCGTTAATAAACTTTTTAGCAAGCATTTGCAAAAGAAAGGCACTTTCCTAACGTACATATAATTTGCCATATTTTACTCAAGAAAATCCTTTTGGATTTTCCTTTTGGAAAACTACTGCGAAAAGTATATGCATGTCGAGAAATTTGATGCAAAAACAAACTCAGTATGTGACGCATTATAGTTCTAAAAATAGCCACTAAAACGACGCGGATTTGAACGCAAAAAAATCATGACTTTAACGAAAAATATTGATTTCTCGTGAACGCGGTTCTAAATTCAGGAGATGTTTTGCAGAGTTATGTGCTTGTCTTGTGTATACATAACGTTTCCATGATTTTCAAATCGGAAAATAATAAAAGCTAAAAAACGAGATTATGTAAATTTTACGTACAACGGCTGGGTCCCGAGCAGGATTCGAAGAGTCCTTTCCGGTAAAACAAACATATTTACATCTATCACTGAATGCGTCAGTTAATTCCTGCACGTAATTTGATCACCCAAAAACAGACAACAAAATCGAAACAAAATCATGCATCAAACGTTGCTTTTTTAAATGATTCAGCTTCAACCGCCAAAAAGGTACATGAACGTCAAACACTGGTCGAAAAGCAAGGTTCAAGTACCAACCTTTTAAAAATAATACATAAAAACTGACCATATAGAAGACTGCATAAAGTTTGTTACGGTCTTACTTTTGTACAATATCTAGTATAGTTTTTAAATAAGTACTGAAATAATGACATTTTCCATCAAAAATGTAATTTTGAGCACGTTTTTTGTTTACGTCTAAAGGATTGATTGAGAGATTTGTCGAAAAGGCTAAAAATGCATAAAATAAAATCTGTCTTTTTTTGACTATTTTCATTTGTTAAATAATTAGTCAGTCGATTGTTCTAAGAATTTTCAAGAGGGGGTAACGTACAAACTTATTTGAATAAAGCCCCAATTAAATGGGATCAACATGTTGGAATTCGGATACGGTTTGTTGGTGAGAACAAAAGAAATTTTGGATAATGATTCATCAATTTCATTAGTCCAACATGTTGGGCCCTAAGAAAGAAAGTTTGTAAAGCATTCTCGTATCGGTAATAACTAGTAAAATGATGTCGGTAGAAATCGCTTAAATATAAAGAAATCAATGTCTATATATATGCAAGATTCCTCAAAAAATAGATCGAGCACAGGTTTAACTTTGAAAAACAATATCGTACACAACATCAACAAAAAAAAAATGAAAAAGAAATATCTGCTGAAAAATATAGCCTGCACACCCTTGCGGGCAAAAAGATAAACTGCACCGAAAAATTGCCTTCCCACCCCACTTTCGCCTCATCGAATATCTAATGGTTTGTCCCTTAGTTGAAAAAGTCGCTTATTGCTTGTTAAAGTATAGAACTTGGGCTGCCTATGTTGCTGCATGACATGATGGCGTCAACACAGTATGGCTGTCCTTTATTGATTACGGTAAGTGATTAACCTTTAAGCAAGAGAGGAGCTGTCAAAGTTAAGCACAATCGTATTACCTATTTTAACTGTTTACTGCAATTGCAGTATCATGTCATTGATATAGAGGTAGTGCATTCAGGGGATGCTACCTTCGCTTATGTTAACTCTCCCGGTGGACTAGGAAATGTCTGGGTGACGTGGGTTGGTCACAGTGTGTACATGGCCTTAGCGATCAGCTGTATGCGAATTAGGGGAAGGTCTATTGGGATTAAACATCATGCAAAAAGGTCCCTTTTCTTCAAAGTGTAACATTAATTCTTACAATCTGAAATTTAATAACTATTGAATTTACCCAAATGGACCACAGTGGTTCGCATACCCTACAGGTGTGACGTGGACAGCATGTCATTCCCCTCATGTTAGCGCGCGCAGTTGCTACACAAAATTAAGAGTCTGGAGAGTTTTACAGTTCTGCGGTTTTCATTGTTCAGCAAACTGAATAGACATGTCTTATGAGATTTATTTAGAAATTTAGTTGCAATGTAAACGCGCATGAGCTTTCTAAAGTGACCCAACAATAACAAAATTGACTAACTTTTGAGGGATGTATTTTTATTATCTTTTCATCCAGCATAAGCAGTACACGTGAGTTTTAAAAACTATCCCCCTAACAGCAAACACAGATCGGTTATAGGTAATTAAATACGTCAAGACAAAGCCAAATATTCATGCAAGTTGATTTGCTTATATAGTTTACATGCACTTTCTACAATAATTGCATCAGCTATTACATAGCAAAATTAATGTGTTTTTAGATCTACGGACAATATTAGAGGCAAATTTTTAATGACTTCATACACGTTGATAAATTGGGATTAACAAATTGAACAAATAAAATTAAATGGTATATAGAAAATGTCGATCTTTTAAAATTAGTAGATTCTAAATTATACAAAATAAACTTACTCCATATGTACTACAATATAAAAAGCAAAGAGAACGAATGTTTGTTTACCGAAATTTATCATAGGAGTAGATTTATCTTGGATTTTTCAAAAACTAAATCAGTTCAAGCATAAAGCTGGTCCGTGGTGAATAATGTACATTTATAATAAATGATATTATAAATGATTTTTTTTGCAGCATCCACACATAACAAATAATGACACTAGAAAATACTTAAGAAATCCACAACAAATAACAGCATAGCTACAAAAAGAAAAACTCAAAATAGCCTTTGGCAAATAAGGCTAGTTTGAAATGGTTGATGTGCTCTTTTGACACACCTACTCATGGAAACCAGCGTTAGTACTGCAGGATTCTATGTTTTTTGCTGCTCTCTTCTTTTGAATTGGTCCTCCACTTGATGCTTGCATTTCCAGAATTTCCTCTCCATTTTCGTCTGATTGGCTCAGCCGAACTCTTTTTCTTACTTGATAATTTTGCCTTTTGAAGAAGGTTTTGAATTTGCACGCGACCACTGCAGTAGCAACGATCAATATCACAAATCCCAGGCCAACTAGTATAAGAATAAGGGTCAGATCTTTTTTTGATGGAAGGGTAGGCTCATCTGTTGCTTCATCTAAATTTGAAAAGAAAGAAGGAATCACGCAATGCCCCTACATCTAGTTTGTATAAAGATGGCAAATATATACCACCATATTAGTGTCTTAAAAGACAGTACTCATTAGCCACTTTCAAAATCAGCAGGGAAATGAATAAATAAATAAATAATTATGTGTATATACACTGCAAAAACGGCTGAGTAGATACACCTCAATATATTGAGTAAATCATGCATTCAGGATGACACTTTATAGTGAGTTAACACAACTCATTATTAAGAGTAAACATAAATGTAGACGGCCATTGAGTACAATGTACTCAATATATCGAGTTTAACTTCACTTTTACTCACTATAGAGTTGGGTTAACTCACTATAGAGTTGGATTTACTCACTATAAAGTGTCATCCTGAATGCATGATTCAATATAGTGAGGTGTATTTACTCAGCCGTTTTAGCAGTGTATATATTAGTAAAAATCTCAAGATATAACTTATAAAAATATAATAGCTAAAATGATGTAAAAATGTAAATAATAACTAAAAGAAAAAATATATCATAATAAATATCATGTCAATTAAGAAAGTTTATATCTTTGCAAAAAAGAAAAGTCTTAAGTTCCTAATTAAAGGAGTCCAGAGTAGCAGATTGCTTGATATGCTGTGGTAAAGTGTTCCAATGCTTTGGTGCGTAGATTGAGAACGCACGTCCACCGTTAGTAGTACTTTGTTCTTGATGTAGGTACTTTGAGTTTTTGCTTGGATGCTGATCTTAGGACTCTCGTTGGCTTGTATGGTTTCAATAGATTACTGAGATAGTCCGGAGCAAGACCATGAAGAGATTTGTAGACGAGTAAAACGATCTTGTAGATAATTCTCTTTTTGATGGGGAGCCAGGGGAGTTTTCTTAGAACTGGTGTAACATGTTCATATCGTTTGGTTCGAGATACTATTCAATGCATGAGCATTGTTGTGCGTCAAATCGCCGAAGATCATGTTACACAGGTCGATTTGCTAAACATCCGTTATCTTGCGTCATCTTGCGTTGCAAGTTTTTGAAGCCAGATCAAAAACTTGCAACGTACGTACGTGTTGCGCAATGAAATATTGCGCGAAAAATCGTCTCTGGCAATATGTTACACGGCATCGATTTTTCGTGCAACCGCGTTGCACGAAAAATCGGCGTTGCAAGTTGTCCCGTGTAACACCACCTTTAAGATCGTTAACAGAGAACTTATCATGCATACATGCATGAAACATTTACACGTACTTTTTATCTTTAGAGACTTAGGATCCACTGTAAATGTGCCCATTTTGCCATCCTTGATACTTTTCTTTAACGGCTGCAATGGGTCAATTGGCTTGCTTTTAAACAGAAGTTCGAACTCGAAGATAATGCTACCTTCCCTGCAATATTAGAATTGATGTGTTATTCTATGTATTATATTCGATTTATTAATATGACAAGGCTGTAAACTTCCTTTTAATGATGGCGTCAAAAAGCTTCACTCACTTCATGTTCAATATTGGTATGCGGGGTTAGAAGTTATTGGGAAACGAAATCGTTGAAATATATACCACTGAGTAAATACTTTAGAGCCGGGGATTTAATTAATCAGCGCGAAGTGAACATGTACAACTTGTTAGCTTCACCCCGAGGGGGAATATGGACTATGTACAACTGAAACCCACAAAGTCAGAAAGAACACAATCATTGAGCTGTACAAATTAAACCCTAAATATCGAGGCAATACTGGACATTTGTCCTTTAGTTACAGCTTTTGAAAGAAATATACCCTACCTCATCGAAAAGACTCTAACATTCTTTAGGTTACCATTTCCGCTACTCTTATATGAATTCAGGATCTGAATATAACAGAAATTGGTTTAACGCACTAATTATAGAACACCAAACATTCCCGGGTATATTCCAATCGGCAACCATTTTAGTTGCCTTAAAATGACTATTATATTTATATCTTTCAATAATATATATTAACACCGAGTCCTGGTGACAGGTGAATTAGTATATGTTTGATTGACTGGGTCAAGGTATTGTAAAGCTGCAAATTCATCGATTCTATCCATCATTTATTGTTCCCCTTGATCTATTTGAATTTCAAATTAATTGGATGTACATGCCATTTCATATCTGATCTTATTCAATGTGAAATAATGGTTTATCGTAAGAAGCGTGGGGAGCTTGGCTTTTGGATAGAGTTGTGCCGCCATAAGGTCTAAAACTCTCGAAAGTAACAAAGTCAAAGTAAAATCGAAAACTACGTTTGCACAGTGAGGCGCTTTAAATATTTGCTGCAAATGTTTCTTTTCAAATCGTTTTGCCGTGCGTTTATGGTATACCTTGAGTGAGTGCTCACCAAGGTAGTTGAAATTATCATATTCCAAAATCTTACAAATGCAAACAGATCCGAAGTGTCTACTACAGAGGGTTCTGAGTTATTCTTATTTTATAGACAGTTGGCTTAAAGGATCTATTATGTTTACTTACATCGTATTCCGCAATGCGTGCAAGAAGATGGAATTCTTGGCTTTCTTGCTTTAGGTATACATCATCCCATTTCATTTTGATGCTTAATTCTGCCTTCACTAGAATGTTGACAAAAAAACGATAAAAAGTAATTACATCATTATTCGAAATGCATATAGCAATGGACGCGTAGTCAGTTTCATTCTTTAATTATAGCAACTGATGAAACGTGAAGCATGGTAAATAATAAAAAAGTATCCGGTCAAAAAAGTGCAATTCGCAATACTATTGAGGCTTGCTAGCTAAGGCGCAGATAATAAATGCTCCTCATATATTAACGTTTACGGCTTTTGAGATATTTGTTTGTGAGCTCAAACGAACCCTACCTATATATCCTCTCATGTCTTCAGTTGTTGAAGGTTGTTTTGTTTCTTTTGCTGTAGGACCTTTCGTGGGTAAACCGTCAGTAGATGTTGGCCTTGGCTCTGAAGTTGCTCCAGTTGGTGTGGTTGGAGCAGTTGTTTTTGATGAGGTTTTCTGTTGTGTTGTTTGATCTGGAGGTAAATAAGAGAAAATCAAGGACACAGTACTGGTGATTATTTAACATAGTTTTTAATTATCTGTCATTTAACTCATCATGAATTACAAAAACAAAAACGAAGGAAAACATTTTTGACCAACACTTGCAGTCCGGTTCCATGTTTTAGCAAATTACTTCATACGTTATGTTTAAATTCTGACATTAAACGTCTTTGTTTCGCTTAATGTCTAAGTTAAGACTTAATCGTATTACCTTTGGTTGTAGCTGCAGTTGTAGGAGAGCTTGTCGTGGTCGGAACTAATTGATAAAAAACAGAGCCTCAGTTACAACCAGTACTATTAGTAATAAATATTAATGACCAATGAAATCTATTTGAATGGAAAAGAAGCCATATTATTAAGGGAGACTTGGACCAAAACCAATGAAACTTTTAAATGAATATATTGAAACTTACTTAAACCTATCTATATGGACACAATGATATCATGAAACAATATTTTGCTTACATCCAAAAAAAACATAAAAACAAAAAAGTTGAATTTGAAGTAACTGACGTCAGTTACTTCACCCTATTGTTCTTTGAGATTTCGAAACAAAATTTATTTAGGTTAATAAGTTTATAGTTTTAGTTGGCTTTATATAAGTATACATATAGTTTCATGTATACATTATTGCTTTCCAATTTATTTTCATTTTCCAGTGTTGTTGGTCCAAGTGCCCCTTTAAAAAACCTTTACTGTTCTCGTACCTGAGCAAGTTTTTCCATCGCCAGACATACCAATAGGACAAGGTCCACAGGATATCCCACTAGCAGTCTCTGTACACTGAACACCAGTAAAACACGATTGATTGGTGCATATATATATCTTTTGGTTACACAGGGAGCCCGTAATACCAGCATCACATCGACAGGTATAGTTATTGATACCATCAATGCAAGTACCTAAAAAATGATAAATAAATCCCCCCTGTTAAAGTGTAGGGAAAAGACAAATTTTAATCATTCATTGCTTTAACGCTTTATGATTTTGTTATCTATGGAGAACTCCACAAAAGCAAGAACATGCTGATTAACGTGCAAGGTTTTGTTGTTATTAGTAGCAAATAGAAATAGAATATTGTAGTACTCCGCCTTTTTTAAAAATAGCTCTACTGTATGCGTGAATACTCTGTAAGTATCTCTGTAACTTTACTAACTTACCATTACCACAGTTTACCGAAACACAATCATCAATATTACTTTCGCATTTGTCACCACTGAATCCCTTAGGACACTCGCAGGAGTACAGACCAGATCCCCGTGGGTACTTTGGGTGAGGAGAGCATTGGCCGTCATTTTTACAAGGGCACACTACAATGTGTACAGTAATGGTGATGGTATCAGTAGCGTTACACTCATCAATAACTTGAACAGTAAAATTATCTTGTGACGTGACATTCCATTGTAGTAAGCCAGTAGAGCTAAATTTGTATCCACTACTAGCAGTACAACTTATCAAAGAGTACGTCACAGGCCGGTTATCAGGGTCTGTTGCTTTCAGCTGTAATTGTAGATTTTCTCCAACAATAGCGTAACGGGTAGAATGACCTTTTTCAAATGATGGAACTTTGTTATCTGGAATAAAAACAATTATAGTGTTCAATTTGATGTAACACGGATTCAATGTGAGTACATTCAAAACGTTGCAGGTCACCCGGGAGTCGAAACTTTCGTAGTAGGAGTGGCCTACAACATTCAAAGTTGTGAACTATGTTTCGCGGGGAGAAGAGAAGCAAAAGAACGTCTGTTTTCTCAGGCTATAAGGAAGCTATATGATAATAATAATAATAACAACAACAACAACAACAACAATAATAATAATAATAATAATAATAATAATAATAATAATAATAATAATAATAATAATAATAATAATAATAATAATAATAATAATAATAATAATAATAATAATAATAGGAGGTAGAGCGTAACGAGGTAACACGTACTTCTTTCGCTCTATAAATTGTTCATCTTTTACGCTCAAATAATGCGATACCTCCGAACTCTCATAGTCATACTGTTTACTAACATCTTAAGCTGTGCAAACATGACGGAGACCGAGCCCCAACAGTCTCAAATCGTACAAGAATCGTCGAACAACGATGAAGACATGAGTGCTGTCAGAACGACCATCACACAAGGAGGCCGAATCAAATGGACTGAAAAGATGTGCATCGATTTAATATTGTGCAAGGAAAAAGCAGAAGAATTACATCAATCAGAAAATTGCCCACGGAAAGAGAATAGACGGAAAGAAGGTAAAATGAACCTAACCTATCATTTTTGGAATAGCATGGGTTATTCTTATTTGAAACGAACAGCCCAAAACCTACGAGATATATAAATTAGCCCACATTAACAAAACAACACAAGTTTCAACTGAACAGATTGCAGAAAAAATCGGAAGACAACGACAAATGAGGGAAGATCTTTCTACTGAATATCAAGCTAACCCTGACCCTAATCCAACTAATAGCTAGTCACAGTGATCAATATGCAAATCACCAACCAGAAGAGAATGTAAACAACTTAGATCCAAACAATGAAGAGTACAAAACCTTACTAAAAAAAGCGCCAGAAATTTGTAATGAAATCTCAAGATCTCCGGGTGTTTGGCAATGCAGAAAATACCACACATTTATTAGAAAATTACCGTCGAAAGATCAATCACACAAGCTTCAAAATATCGCCAAGAATTTAATTAATGCAATTCCGACTGAAAAGTCTTCCTTTGGGAATTCCACTGTGCCATCTACGCAACGGTGACTTCATTCAAATGCTGTTATGAAGAAAACAAAAGAACAAGTCATCCTAAGAAACAAAGTGAAACACCAACTTGCCTGATCAACATGGAGAATAAGATGATGGTACAAAGAAAGCATATATCCCAAATTACGGAAGAAATTAGAAGAATACAGAACAATCAAAAAGTAACAAAAAAGCTAAGAAAAAACAGAAGATGGATGGAAAAGGAACTAAATGGAAGAATATAACACTAAAGTGACTGACAACATTAAAAGAAAAAAAAGATCAATATCTTGAGAATATTGAAAAACAAACGGAAATCAAAACTGGAATCGTACAAAAGGAGAAAAGCCAACCATTACTTCGATCAAGACCAAGGAAAGTTTTATAGTCACCTACGAAAGATACTTGAACAAGACACGGATATTGAAGAACCAAAGTACACCGAACCTTTACACCAACAAGATCATCAACAACAAAACGAAAACACACTCACTAAAGACGACTTCGCCCAATTTTGGGTCCCTATATGGCAAACTACAGACACAGAGAACCTAACATCACAATGGATAACTGACATCCGCAACGCCCTTAAACAAGCGAGTCCAGCCCAAGAAGATCAACCTATCATCGTTAATACAGAAATTATTTATAAGTGCCTAAAGAAAAAGAAAAACTGGTCGTCACCAGGCCTAGATCGTATAACCAACTACTGGCTGAAGTATTTTAATGCTCATCATACGCAGCTTGCCTATGCATTTACAAGCCTTATCAACCAAGCTCGTAACATACCTGATTGGCTTGCAAAAGGTAGAACAGTCCTTAGGCAAACCCAACACCACAAGACTTTAGACCGATTACCTGCCTTAACACCATATATAAGTTGATCACATCAGTCATCAACAGGGAACTTGAAATACACGAATCTAAACATCAACTAATGCAAATTGACCAAAGAGGAGGAGTGAAGGGGACAATGGGGTGTGTAGACAATTTGCTTATCGACAAGACCATCCTAGATGACGCCACGAAGAATAAAAAGAACATTTCTTGCGTGTGGATCGATGTCAAAAAAGCTTTTGATAGTGTTTCGCACAAGTGGCTAATCACTGCTCTCGAAGATCACGGTATAAACAAGAGATTAATTACCTTTATAAAGAACATTATTCACAAATGGAAAATCACTTTGTTCGCCCCAACAACTAATGGAAAAGAATCGATAGGGCCATTTAGCATCCAACGAGGTAAATTACAAGGTGACTCCTTTTGTGTAAACTTGTTTACACTATGTTTAAACGCCATTGCATGGTACTTACATACAACAGAAGGATACACAATGACCCACGAGAGAAGAATCAAAATCACGCACTGTCTATTTGTAGACGACCTCAAATCATACCACAAGAGTGCGGTTAAAGCAGCAACAATCACAAACAAGCTACAGCAGATGTTTAAGGACATCGGCCTTACATGGGGACTCAATAAATGTGCTGCCATCCATCTGAGAAGAGGTAAACGGGAAAAAAGAGATGATCTGCCCCTTGGCAACGATGAAAGTATTCCAGTACTTGGAGAGGAAGATTACTATAAGTACCTTGGAAAGTTTGAAAACACGACACAACTTAAGAAAGAAGTACAGAAAACAGCAATCAAAGAATACATTAGACGAGTCTCATTAATTTGGTCGTCCCCTCTTTCTATACCACGGAAAGTCAAAGCTACACAAACCTTTGCCATTCCTGTCTTACTATACCACATGTGGACCACTGATTGGCCTATAGACATCTTGAAAGAACTTGACAGACGAACTCGTCGAGTTATAAATGACAACAGCTGCAAACACAAGCATGAGTCGCTACCACTCCTTTACCTCCCACCCTCTAGGGGGGGCAAAGGTTTGATGGAAATCGAAAACCTTTACAAAACCACAAAGATAAAGCTAGCCCACTATATCACATGCAGTGTCGACCCACACGTCCAACTTGTAAGATCCTACCAAGATGCCAAAGAAAAGAAAGCCCAAAGATCTATCATTAAAGATGCAAAAACATTCGCAACCCAATTTAATCTAGACATAACCTATGATACGGAAAACAAAAGAACAGTCATTAAATCTGACAACACAGTTATAGAAGTAAATAACTGCCAGCCAAAAAGTATCAAGCCCATCCTGAAGAAGGAAGTTATAAGAAAGTACGAACACGAAGTTGAACAACAGCCTTGGGTAGGTCAGTTTATGGTTAAACAGTGGCAAAACAAAGACCTACACAAAGAATGGTGCGATATTACAAAAGTCTGGAAAAACATCCCAACAGTAGTTTACAGTATCCATACAAGTATCATCCAGCAACTAATAACAACGAAAGTATATAAAGTAAAGAAACTGCAAGGAGAGAATGATGATCTTAAATGCAGATTTTGCCACGATAAACACGAACATATTACTCATATCATGTGCAGCTGCCCTGCCATAGCCCAATCACTCTACAAATCTAGACATGACCACATGCTTAGGCCTGTATACTATGCAGTCCTAAAGAAGTTTAGATTGATCGATGATGAAGAAAAAACAACACCCTGGCACAAAGAACCACCACCAAAGAGCTGCATCGAAAACGAAAACGCAAAAGTGCTTTGGGATATCCCCATTTATCAAGACACAGCACCAAGCAACGGAGCAAACAAACCCGACATTATCGTATGTGACAAAGCGTGCAAGAAATGGATAATATTAGAAGGAACTATCTGCAATTTAGGAACAATAAAACAAAGAGATGAAATGAAAACTGCTAAATATACCGACCTGAGATCAAGTATCCTGTATCCTGGCTATAAAATCACACAGGTCAACATTGTGTTTGACTTTTTAGCAGGATATCAAGAAAATTTGATAGACAATCTCTCTAGCATAGGAATAACAGAAGGACTAACCATTATAAGAAAGTGCCAGAAATGGGTTATCTCACAGAACTGTGAGATTGTTAAACGTTTATACAATTATTAGATATGATGATGATGATGATAAATGGTGAGCATATCTGGAGGTAAATGTTATAAAAAGTACTAGTGTTTAGGGTTCGAGTGTCCTCGCGGATTTAAAATTTATTTCAATTATTTTTTGGTAGCAGTGATATTTAGTAGAAGTGAATTCGAAGTTTTGGTTGTTAATCGGTTAGACGCTTGTTGGTACACAGCTTTTACCTTTTCTTATTGTCCAGAAATTTTGACTTCTGTCTGGAATACATTGCTGACACCAGTCCTGTGGATTCCATTCATTAGGAGTAAAGCAGTGGCCTCGGATTAAACATGTTTTCCCCTGAAGAAATAAAGTAATATATTTTAATGCAAAAATTTCAATATCACCAAAGTATGGCGCATTTCCTTTCACATTAAAATGGGGAGCTATTATAACACATCCTTATACAGCCAAAATGATGAAATGCAAAATGAACTAGCTATTGTTATAAAGCAGTTTCTTTCTTTTTTCGAACGTTTAAGTTACTTGTTTTTGAATTCTCAGGCAGTACTTGGTGTTGTGTACGTCAGGGAGTAGCTTGTACCAAAAGTGATTCTCATCCTCAAGTATAAATTTTTGGTTTGTAAATACCAATTGATACTCGAGAGTGATCAATAGTGAAAATGCTCCAGGTCTATCTTGAAATAACTACTAAGCTTGTCAGTGAACAATTGCAAATTGAAATACAGATCTTATACAACTTGTGTAAAATGTTGTGCGAAATCTTCAGATAAAACATTTGTTCTTTAGAGAAGGTAACACAAGTCGACCTCATTCACATCCACTACTCTGTCTATTTTTTTAAATTGAAATGCAAATGTGTACTTACCTTCAAAGTACAATTTCCAGTTTTGTTGCAAGCCATACACACAGAATCGTAAGAGATAAATCGCATCTGCCGCTGACTTATATGCTCGCCGTCGTTGGAAATCCAGATCCAAAGTCCACCTGCAGGGTTTCCATCAGAGTTATAGTCGCCGATTTTTGTAGGGGGATCTGGAAGCTGACACCTTACGCCAAAAACATCAATCATTTGTCCAGGCAATTTTATAATGTGTGATTTGGGTACCCAGCTACTGAAAACAACCTGAAAATATTACAGCGAACCAGTTAAATGGATAAAATCTATAACAATTTTAATACCTATTTTAATTGAGTAATAATGCATAAGTTAAAATCATAAGGTATCCAATACTACCTGTTAGTACTTTTTACACTCCATTATTGTAATTTTCACTTATTTGTACCTGATTTTCATGATCCTATTTTATGCAAATCGGCAATGCTAAACAAAACGGATTTGTATTATAGCAGAAGTTCATAACCAAAAGTGTCCATCTTTATTGTTAACCTATACCCTATCGTCAAGATGTATAAGTTATTTTTAGATGTGCATGCTCAGCCAATCATGGCGAGGAAATGTGAAACTCAATGTCTGATTGGTTAGGCGCTTTTAGCGTGACAGGCGAAGCAACAAAATGGCGTAGCCGGTGACGGCGAGTGTCAGTGTAAAAAGGGAGAAATTGCTCCGTTGTTTAGCAGAAAAAGCAAAACAAAATATAGCGGCTAAAGAGGCTGATAGTTTGCAAGTAGCAGTAGCAATAGAAAAGTTTGAAGGTATTTCCAAATCACTACAAGAACGGGACGATTGGCCTGATTATCTCAGTGCGAATGTAGTCACAACTGCACAAAACGAGGCATCGTTTCTTGTAATAGAGCACAAATTTAGCTGGAACGATGTCGCTGGTCCGTTTAAACCTGTTAAGCTAATTATTTGGGCAAATGGTATCTGGAAGTCTTATTAACCTCGTAGATGTTATAGCAGAAGGGAAACTAATTCACGATAGTCCAGACTGTATTGTTAATGATGTAGTACGTTTAGCTACAGAAAAGTTAAGCAAGAACCATGTCCTTTGTAGAAGAGGTCTAGGAGATACACACTACAAAAACATAGAAAGCCAGTTGGGTTATTTCCCCAAATCACTAAAGATCGTTCGTTCTCCCAACGAAATAGTTTGCAGTCAGAGATGCGAAATATGGTACGTCCCAAAGCCAAAGCTGAAGCGACCAGCTGATGATTGCATTCAAAGCGTTTGTGTCTCCTGCTTCAATGAAAAGGGAATTATCGATTTGATATCCGACGTTGATGTTTTTTATAACTTGCTTGAGAGATTCGTTAGACTATATTCTTTCACTGTAACTTTTCATTTCGGTTGATATACTTACTCTAAGGGTATCAAAAGCCGACGTCTATTTGGTAGGCTTTGCATTGAGCTATTGTCGTTTGTTGTTGTGCAACATCTACCCGTGAATTCCTGTCTATCACGCGTAAACTTGCAACGGCGGACAATCGGGTTTTATTCAAACGTTGCAAGTTTACGTGTGATTGACAGGAATTCACGGGTAGCTGTCAAATCTGAACAATGGCAAGGGAAATACATTGCAAATTAAAAGTTAAAAAATTGAAAGTTGAAAATTGGTGGTCAGGTCGTAAAAAAAACTCAATCGAGCCACTTAAGATCAAGTAAGGTATTAAAGACGAAATTCAGTAATACATTCATGACGTAAGTGTTATAAAATTTTGAATTTCTGCGGCGCTGAAAGACTTCAAATTAAGATCGACTATTTGTTCTCTTTCTTTACTATTTCTTCCAGGTTTGAAACAATCCAATTATCTGGCCCATGACACACATAGTTCCACCTTCTTGTCGACTTTTTTAATTTCTTTTTTACGGATGATTTCGATACATTTTATTCTGAGATTAGTTGCCATTAGTGAAATCAATGATGGAATCTTGTCCGAACACTGCTTGTAAATATCCAGTCCACGTTCATCTTGGCATTCAACAAATTTCTCTTTCAATATTTCGACTATCTTTTTGTTTGCCGAACACAGAGCTTACGTTATCCACCATATCACGTAATTTCTTTTCCTCAACCTGCAATCTCTTATTTTGTCGTCGCTTTCTCCGCTTCTATGGACCCTTTGTTTTTTGTTTTTTTGTTGTTTTTTTTAAATTAACGACACACACAAAATGTACACTTAACCCTTTGATGCCAGCCTTTGCAATTTATGGTTCGATATCGAACCATGACTTCAAAAATTCTAGCTCTCTCGCTTTGAAAGTCATGGCTCTGAAATGTAGTTATCTGTGTTGCCTGGTAAGTTCTACAACATCTGACACTAAATTGATCATCTGAGATCCGAATTTGTAAAATATAGAGTCCTTTGTGTTAAGGTGAACGATAAAATGTGCGTTTTTGCGAAATAGAACAACCACGGCAAACGTCATTTTTCATCTCTGATTTGAATGCAAATAATATCATTTAAAAATCAAACATCGGCATTCTCAGCATACATCAGCCCCAGTTCTTTTGATTTCTTAACTTTTTATGATCAAACATCTTCTACGAGTTGCACAGCAGCCCTTTTTATTTAGCCTACTAACACAAAACTCGTTTCTCCATTTAATAACGAAAAGCATTGTGGGTATATGCAAATTTTTGACAGCACATGGCCCAGACCTCAATTCTTTATGGATTAGTGCCCAGTCACCCGCTCCAACCATACAAAAATTGCAACGATTGCCATCTTTTCAAGCCGAAACTCACTAAAATTGCCTTGGTTGGTTCTGGTATCTACCGCAAGACGACCAGGAAAGCGATTTTACTCAAACGACGCCATTGTCAATGGACATAACGACTGGCGCTATTTTCTTTGTAAAATCGTCTTCCACCTTTGAATTCGTCCAAAAGTGCGTCTCCACCACCTAGACAAACTTAATGATGCATGACTAGGGGCTCTTGTAGTAGAAAATGACTGAAAAAAGCACTTTTCAATGGAAGATTTACAAAAAGTACAACTCGGTGAATCAATTAGTTTAAATCTAAAAAGGTCTTTATTCAGAAAGAGGGAATTATTTAAAATTTTATATTGCAAAGCTCGTAACTTAGTTTCATTAGTAACAAGATACATTTTTTTGTAAACTTCTTGCCACTCAATGTCTGGGTTATTTAATTTATTAGCTATGTGTTTTTGAGCTGTCGGTTTGGTTAATTAATTTATTTTCGATCAATTTCCAATAAACCATTCTAGTTTTCACTTTAGAAAGAGGAACATAAGTGTTAGAGATATTCAGAGTGATAGTCAGCAAAAACCAGACATTTTCGCAAATTCGTGGCAAGACTTGAAAATTAGATTTCGCTCATATTTTAACCATAGGTAGGCCCTGATGTAAGAAGAACTGCCATGTATTTAGTTTTGTAAAATACCGCTTAGTTTTCGAGATATTTGAAAAAATAGGTTTTCGGCTAAATTCGCTAATTTTCGACCGATAATTTATACCAGTTTTAAAAGCTTGTCGCAAGCAAACTAAATAATGTATCGTTGTTTAAAGACCACAGAATTATTAAATAGTATTTAAAGTAACATTTTGAAGGCTTTTATGAACTTTCATAAAATCCATCTATTTTAAATAAATTTATTTTTAGGGGACACTTTTAACCTCTCTAAAAGTAGGGTGAATATAATCAACGTTTTTTCCATGTGCTACGCAAACATTTTACCAAAAAAACACCTCAAGGGTAAGTTTAAATAATGGCCTTTACGAAACAAGTAAAATTGGTTTGGGGAAATGCACTTTTCGTGTTGTATTACACTCACGAAGTTGTAGAAAAGTTGTAAATTTCATGTATCGGCATGATTAATGTAATTTGCATATATTAAACTTATTTCGAATTTAAAGCGGCTTCGTGTTAACTTCCAAGAAAGAAAACGATTTTGAAGACTAACAAGAAGTTTATACTGCCATTTTAAAAGAAATGATACGTATTATTAATAAAATAGAAACCAAGAAGTGATTTTATTCAAATCATATCCGTCCGTCAATTCTCTGCTCTCGAATCACATATTATTATTAAAAAAAAAAACAGCAGGAAACATGCTATAAACATTAGGTTTCACTTGTAATTCTAACCTAGATGAAGTTTAGAAACTGTTGTATTATTTATTATTATTATTATTATTATCGATGCTGTCATAATATATTTTAACAATTGTACATTTTGATAGCGCTAGACGCCGTATGAAATTGACAAGTAATTGTTTGCTATTAGCCGCTTTGATTGTGTTCGCATCGTTGCCAACTTTATCGATCATATTTTGATAAAAAAACGTGCTTAAAACAACATCATGATGGTCAAAAATCATAACCAGTGGAAAGACAAAAGAATAATCTGTCACATGAAGCAGATGAAGAGGAGTTGAAGTCATTTTCTGCAACTGAACAAGATATGTCGACACACCATCTTCGTCACAAGTAAGAACTAGCAACGGAGAAAATTTTCAAACTGATCATAACAAAATGACATCGGATCTTTGCTGGACATTGAGTTACATGGACATAATTAGTACAAATCAAACTACATGTTTTAATAGTACAAATAAATATTGTATTATTCTTACTCTGTTGTTTTAAGGCCTTTTAATTTTGTATCGGAATTAAACATGCAAGGTATTACTCATTGAACTTCTCCTAGATGTATTCCTAATTATATTCTGCTATACTTTATGATTCGGACGCTTTCTACACATGTTTTCAGTTGTTTCTAGCGTTTAATTCGTACGAAATACGACTATGTTGAAATCTAATTACGCATGCAAATTCAAAAGTCCCGCAACATCTTGCGTTAATACTTGTATTTAAAAGATACGCCACAAACGATAGTTTATAAGCTTATTTTATTTTTTTGTCAGAAATATTGCTAGTAAAAACGTTTAAAAACTATATATAGATGTGACAGGAGAAAGAAACAGCTAGAACTTACGTCCCAATTAAATATCCTACTCCTGGTTATATGTAAATATATAATGTATAAAAATACTATCAAATGCAGCAAAATATTTAGCTATTAAATCAAGAAATACTGTAAAAAAAAAAAAAACTATTGGAAAAGTTTATTTTGAGTTTATTTTTGTGCACTTCGTCTAGATCTTTGTAAGCATTAGCGCGAGTTAATTAAACATTACTTGTCAATTTCATACGGCGTCAAGCGCTATTAAAATGTACAATTGTTAAAATACATAATGACAGCATCGATGATAGTATTAATAATAAATAATACAACAGCTTCTAAACTTCACCTAGGTTAGAATTACAAGTGAAACCTAATGTTTATAGCATTTTTCCTGCTGTTTTTTTTTTTTTTTTTTTGAATAACAATATGTGATTCGAGAGCAGAGAATTGACGGACGGATATGATTTGAATAAAATCACATCTTGGTTCCCGTTTTATTAATAATACGTATCATTTCTTTTAAAATGGCAGTATAAACTTCTTGTTAGTCTTCAAAATCGAAGTTAACACGAAACCGCTTTAAATTCGAAATAAGTTTAATATATGCAAATTACATTAATCATGCCGATACATGAAATTTACAACTTTTCTACAACTTCGAGAGTGTAATACAACACGAAAAGTGCATTTCCCCAAACCAATTTTACTTGTTTCGTAAAGGCCATTGTTTAAACTTACCCTTGAGGGGTTTTTTTGGCAATATTTTTGCGTAGCACATGGAAAAAACGTTGATTATATTCACCCTACTTTTAGAGAGGTTAAAAGTGTCCCCTAAAAATAAATTTATTTAAAATAGAAGGATTTTATGAAAGTTCATAAAAGCCTTCAAAATGTTACTTTAAATACTATTTAATAATTCTGTGGTCTTTAAACAACGATACATTATTTAGTTTGCTTGCGACAAGCTTTTAAAACTGGTATAAATTATCGGTCGAAAATTAGCGAATTTAGCCGAAAACCTATTTTTTCAAATATCTCGAAAACTAAGCGGTATTTTACAAAACTAAATACATAGCAGTTCTTCTTACATCAGGGCCTACCTATGGTTAAAATATGAGCGAAATCTAATTTTCAAGTCTTGCCGCGTTATGTTTGATTTTTGCTGACTATCACTCTTCAAACCTTTGACAGCCTCGTTAGAACAGAGTACGGGTTTCTCTTTTTGAGCATTTTTTAGAATTGTTTTCCAGTTATCTGGTAGTGCTGATATAATACCTCTCCATGTAGAATAGTCGGAATCACACCACTTTCCTTTAGCTTTAACCTAGTTCCAATTCCAAATGTCGTTAATACTTATTATCTCTTTCTTTACAAACTTTTTGATATCAAAATGATAGAGATCTAGGTTAATAAACCTATTTAGCCAAATCGGTTGACAAATAATTTCCTCTGGTTTTTCGACATTACATTTGCTTACTTTCCTCAAGCTATAAAGAATTTCTTTATAAAACTCAGGTATATCATTGATAAGAGCATGGTCAAAATGTTCTCCTATAACTCCAAACCCACCATATGGTTCAAAAAATTTCTGCGCAAAGCATTTCCAAAAAACCGTATTTTTGCAATCCAGAAGTTTTAACGCCCATTTAACTCGACTTGTTTCTATCATAATTGTTTCGAGGTTAGGGAGTCTTATTCCGCCTTCTTGTATATCTCCTCCTATTAAAGTTCGGTATTTTATAATTTTGGGTTTCCTTCCATACCATATGAAATCGATAATTTCTTTTTGTACTTTTGCAATAAATGCACGATGAATAGGGAGTTTAGAATATATGTATAACAATTGTGATATTGCTAAGGATCGGATAATGTGTACTTTTCCATAAATTGTTAAATTTCTTGTTTTTTTCTATATTGATAGTATTGACTTAAACTTTTCAAACTGTCTAGAGAAGTTGTTATTTTGCATGAGAATTTTATTATGAGAAAAAAAAATTCCTAAAATTTTCACTCCATCAGTATGGAAATCTATTTTTTTAACTGTTCCTACTTCATGCTGAGTTAGAACTTTATCTTTTAATCCAATCCAACCAATTTCAGATTTTGTCGTATTAAGCTGAAGCGAAGAAAAGGTCTTAAAATTATCGAGACATTTTAAAATTTCTTTAAGGGAATTCGTATCCCTTAAACAAAAAGTTGCATCATCTGCAAAGAGAACTAGTTTAGTCTGTTCCATTTCCTTATTAATTTGTATTCCTTTTATCTCCTCGTTGTCACGGATTAGTTGAGCCATTATTTCAATGGTCAATATAAACAGGTACGGAGAAATTGGATCTCCCTGCTTTGTACCCCTTTTTATATAAAAAAAACTCAGAAACTGACCCATTATTCAAGATACAGCTTCTGGTGTTTAAAAGTAGAATTCTAATCCAGTTAATGAAATCATTACCAAAACCAAAATGTTGTAAAACTGCCAAAATAAAGTTATGCTCAATCGAGTCAAAAGCCTTTTGGAAGTCAGCTACAAATAGAATGTATGATCGATTAACTGCATTTTCAGAATAATCAAACAAATCTGATATAAACCTTATGGGATCATCTATATGTCTTCCTTTTACAAACGTTGATTGGTTAGGATGAATTAAGGAGGGTAATAAATTAACTATTCTATTACAAAGGGCTTTACTACAAATCTTTACATCTACGTTTATCAAACTTATTAGGCGCCAGTTTTCAATGAACCTTACGTCTTTTTCAGGTTTTTCTAATAACATAACACAAACTTGATTTTGAGTAGTTGACAAAGATCCTATTTCATAACTATAATTCAAACAATCAACAAGCATTTGACCTAAATCATTCCAGAATGCTAGGTAGAATTCCTTACTTAATTCGTCCATTCCAGGAGTTTCGTTATTACCCATTTCTTTTAGACTGTCATGACATTCTTTATTTGTTAGTGGCCCCTCACATTGGCTTTTTCTTCCTCTTCCAACTTTGGTGGTATCAATATCTTTCAAAAACTGTAAAACCTCTTCAACAGACGTATTATTTTTTGAAGAATAAATATTACTATAGAAGTTTTCAAGTTTCTTCAATACGGCAGAAGGTTCTATAATTTCTTCTTGATCTTCTAAGATCTTTCTCACGTGTGTTTTTGTTTTCCGTCTTTTTTCTAATGTCAAAAAATATTTATTGCTTTTTTCACCGTATTCAAACCATGTTACCTTAGCTCTCATTATTAAACCCTTTGCTATATGATCACTAAGCAAGTTCAACTCTTACTTTAATTTTTCATAAATTTTTTGTAACATGTCACTGGAATGCCAATCCTTAATTTGTTCTTTTATTTCATTTTCAAGTTCCTTATATCTGTTCCTATTTTTTTCTAGCCTTTGCTTTTGCGAAAGATATCGATTCTTTTCTAATTTCATATTTCATAAGTTCCCATTTTGAATGAGAGTTATTAATACTATTTTCTTTGAAATCATTTTTCTTATCCTCTATTAATCTTTTAATCATTTGAATGTAATTTTTGTCTTGGAGTAAGGAATTATTCATTTTCCAAAAAGATGGACCTTGAGCGTATTTCTGTAAAGACTTCAAACTTAATAGTAATGCGGAGTGATCTGTGGCTGGAGCTGGTATTATATCTATGTCATGAACTGAAGGTTGAATTGAATCTGATATATAAAAATAGTCTAAACAACGAAATAATCTTTGACTATTATTTGATAGTTTTCCTTGGGCATATCCGCTCCACGTGAACCGTTTTGATTCGGGGTTTCCTATCCGCCAAATATCGCATAAGTCCAATTCTTGTTGTAAAACTTGTAATTGTTCAATTGATCCAATTTTTAGTTTTGGGTTTCCACCAGCCGCTTCCATGTCTATATTTTGTATAAAATTAAAGTCTAATAAAATTAGCTCTTTTCCTTACTTCGGCAAATAGTTTCTTTCTTTCGATTCTTGGGTCAAATGCTAATTAATGTAGATTTGTTTTTCTCCGTTTATTTTTCCTCTACTTTCCTCGTAGTTTCTCAATTTCCACCTTGCTTCGTAAAGACTTTTTTTATCATCATAACTCTTGAATTTTACTAATATTGGTTTTGGACTTATCTTTGACCTTTGACGATGTACTATATCGATATCAATACATTCTATTCCCACATCAATTTCTTTTGCTATCGCTTCAACGATATCTTCTAAATCTTCTCCTTCTTCTTCTGGTATTCCATGTATTTCTACGTTATACTTTCTTTGGTATTGGTTTAGCTCATCTACCTGTTCTTCTTGCTGGCTTAACCGAGCATTCAGTGTTATCAAATTGGTTTCTAAGTTATATGAGGTTGTGCTTTGTTTCTTCGTTTCAGCGATTACCTTGATATTTTCTTCTTGCAGCTTCTTGATTATTTCGGCTTGAAACTCAGAGGCTTTTTTTAATTCTTCAAATTCTTTCTTTAAATCGGCATTTTCTTCCATGATGTGTTTGGTATTATTTTCTACTTCCATTAGCTTATTGTATATTATAGCTAAAGTTGGGATGTTATGTTGACTGTCGGCCATATGCTCGCGTTCTTTCTCGGCCATTTTGGCGTTCTTGGGATTTGGAGAAGCTTCTTGCGACGACGTGGAAGAGTACCGCTCTCTTTCTCTTCTTTTGCTCATATGGGATATTTTCTTGTTCTAAGAAAGTATCTTCTTCTTTTAGTCTAAATCTTCAGGACAAAACCTTGACGGAGCTATTTCACACACGTCCGTCCAAGACCGAGTCCGAGTTGAGTTCCATGGACCCTTCGTATCGTCATCATCAACTTCTTCGTCTGAACTATCTGAACTATCTGAAAATGTTTCCGTTTCACTCTCACTTTTTTCTTCAGACGTAGAAAAGTCGTCTTTGTTAGTAATTCTGTTGGAAGTTTGGAATTAAGTTTTCATCTATGAATATTATTTGTGAACTTTCAACGCCGGACGCCATTTTCTGACTGTCACGCCATCTCACCCTCGTCAATTCAACCAATCAGATTACGCGCTAAAAATAACTTATACATCTTGACAAAAAGGGTATAGGTTAAAAATAAAGATGGACACTTCTAGTTATGAACTTCTGATTATAGTCATAGAGTTTTAACGCAAAGCCGGCTGGCTAGTGACTGATATTTGCATTGTTTTTTTTATAATACGTACTATAAGCAAGAATGTAAATATTAACAAAATATATAGTTAAAATAGTTATAAATCTTCAAATTGTCAAACCTTAAATTCCTTAATGTGACAAGTCAAATTCTTGGAATTTAAAAAGTTTTCTCCGAATAAATCAATTTTTTTGCAAGGTCTTTGACGAATATCACACAATCCTCCATCGTATATCCTGCAATAACAACAACGAGAAGACACGTGTTAAAAATGTTTAGCATTTAAAAAGTTTTACCTTTGACTCCTGATTCCCAAACAGTGCATGAAATCCCATGTCTCACTATCTCTTTACAAGCCATCTACTATACAGTTACCGTTAACTGTTTCATGGGCAATATTCCTCATGGCACATCTACCGTCGTGAATTTTACAATACAATCCGCCATCTTGTTTCTTTACCCCGAGCATATCCCACAATGCATTGCGCAAGACTCGCGTGACGTAAAAGCTACAATTGCTTTCAATTTCAAACAACTAACAAGTCAACGCAGTTTTCACCACGATAACTCTTAAGGCATTGCTTATTATTTACTTAGTCTGTGCGAGGTACATGTGCATGCAATGGTAGTTCACGTACCCAAGTAACTCTGGAAGAGCGTTAATGGACATGGAGCAATCATCTGAAGTGTAACCTTCGTCACAAATGCAAGTTCCGTTTGTACAGTTGCCATGATTACTGCAATCATTAGTACAAAGATTCTCCTGTATTTCTTTAGGTGGTTGAAGGACGCCACTTGCGTCGTGTTTATAAAGTGTAATGTTGCTCAAAGCAGCTTCTTCACAACCTTGTTTCATTGAGTTAAAAGCTGCACCTGCCATTTCTGTATCTCCTGTGATCTGAAATGTAATCGTGATATGGCTATCGATTTGAATACCTATTATATATTTTGTAATCTTAATTGCATTCTGACTAGCCTCGTGCTAATGTGGAAGATGGAACATCAGTTCTCCCACATGCTTGTGAAGCAGCTATCTGACATCATTCTCTGGATATAGGGTTTGATGTTTGATTAACAACCAACCACGCCCCGAGGTTGGTTTTTAAACTTGTTCAAACGCCGGTACGGGCTCGTGTTTGCAATTCAAAGCCTTTATTCAGATACCTCAGTTTAAAATTCTAAATTGAATTTATTTACCTCTAAGTCCTGTATGCACGAAAGTAATGCATTTGTCAGATTAAATCCAGGAACTTCTTTGCACGTCTTTCCTGCTTTTGATTCTTCAATTATGCCTTTACAGTAGGCTGTTGCATTGTCTTTAGACATTCTTTCACTTAAAACAGCTCTCCTCTCTCGCATGCGTTTGACGGTAAACTCTACATCTTCTTTATTAATGAAAAAGCTCTTCTCTACATTGTCCATGACATATTCATCGCTGTAAACATAGTCAGTGACAGATCGTTTTCTTTTATCTTGTGCCGAGTTTAGTTGGGAAGTTATGTCGTTCTTTCCTTGTATATTTAAATCCGTTCTTCTTACGGTGTTGTCTGTACATTCCTCGTTAAAACGACAGTCACACCAGCTGTTAAGATTACTTTGCACTTTGACTTCATTGGGAAGGATATCAAAGTAACTCTCATTAATGGGTAATCTAAGAACAAGAGTAGAACTTGGTTGTAAGTAGTTTGTAATGCAGTTACATAATCAATGAATGGTGTATAAACAAATAATTCAACCAGCTGTCACCAGTCGAACTATGTCTCACTATGTCTGCAGGTAAGCTTGTCACTCAGTTATCAATCTATTTATCAACCAATTAGTCAATCGTCTGCCAATCAATCAATCAATCGTCAGACAAACATTGATTGAAGTAAGTATTTGGAAAAAAATGTTTATACTAGCTTCGAGTAGCTTGCGTAGTGGCCATAAGGGGGAGGACTGGGGAGGGGATACCACGCAGACTATACTCAAAGTCTTCCAGTTTTAGACTTAAAAGTCTACATATATTATTAGTATGTACTATTTAGAAATAAGTTTATACTTCTAGTAGCTTGCATAGCGGCCGCAAGGGAGGAGGTCTGAGAAGGGGATGCTACGAAGGCTATACTGAAAGTCTTTAAGTCTGCAATATATTACTTCCAACTTCTTGCAAAAGATAACGCACTGCCGTCGACATTTCCACTTTTTCCTCCATTCCAAAAGTCGTCTCGTTGGCCATTAGCATTACCACACAAGCCAACGGTTTTGTTATGATCGCCAATGGGCGCGTACAAATACACGCTTAGCCAAGGTCGACTTCTTTCAACTCTGATGCGAGCCCCAGATGGAAGAATTACCTAAAATATTAAGGTATATATTTTAGGAACTATTATTTGGCATGGATCAGTATATACTATACTGCCACTGGCAATTGACGTGAATCAGAGTACAGCTGCCATTGCTCATCTTATTTTTTTGTAATGAATTGAAATGCGTTCGGTGTATGTTCATGTTAAAAAGAAATTGGCAGATGCCAATTGTTGTTGGAATATTTAAAATATACTGAGCACAGTTGTAACGCTTGTTATGATTGGTAAAATTCCAAAAACTGATATCAAACCGTCAATGGCTCGTCTTTTCTCGTACGTTCATAAACGCCTCGGTAGGGCGACGTTTTGCTGTCTTCCCCACATTTCTCAACGATTTTGTTAACGAACCCCGGCCTTTTTCATGCAAATCCGATGCACTATCAACTGAACCAACAGCGATACGGTTATAGTCATGATCACGGGGTTAATCAATTCAACAGTAAACGGGTTAGTCGTATACATGTACGTAGTTAAAACAAATTCCATTGAGAAAATTTGAATAAAAAAGAAAATGTAACTCAAGTCAAAGATGAAAATATCAAAGTTGAATGAATCACATTACCTCTGTTACAAAACCGTTGGGGCTTCTATATATGTGTGTTCCTCGTGCAAGGCGACCCTTACTGCGTACTTTTGTTCTTATAATCGTAGGCTCACTTTTATATTCTAGTTCACTATTACATGCAGATATTACTATGACATCATTCCCTTCACGTATCGCCAGCCCACAATTGCAAGAAACACCCCAACAAACCCATAAGCGGGTGTGTATCTGAAACAAGAGAAGCAAGAAGGGTAGGCAACGGTACATGTCAAAATGAGTAAATGTGTGAAACATATATATTCATTATCAGCTGTAAGCGGATAAATCGAGTTTAGGAATATAAAATGCACGTACATATCTATGTTAGACAAATGAGAAAAATATCAACCAACCACGTTGGACATAAAGTATAGGGCGATATTGATCTCAAAGGGTAACTTGAACACCGTAAATGGGAACGCAGAATAGAAGGGAAATAATGAATTGAAATACATTCGGTGTATGAGTGAAATAATGATACATGAGAAAAATGTTATTTATCATATATTTGATATTTCACTCATACACCGAATGCATTTGGGTTCATTTCTATATTAATTATCCATAGCGTCGGACGCTAGTCTTTTTTGATATAAATGTTTATATATACCTCAAAATTCCGCTCTGGGTTACTGTAAAGAACATAATCTCCGTGTTCATAAAAATCAAAATACCTAAAACATAATCAAATCCCTTTGATTAAATTAAATGCAAGACAATTCACAAATTCACAAGGCCCATTAAGACACTTACTGGTTATCAAAGGTGAGATAATGTGGATCTGATACAGCTTGACACATCTTTTTGTTTGTGTTATTAATTGCAACCTGAAAGAAGAAAAAACGCATAGTTAACCAAACATAACATACCAATTACATTTAGGTACGTGGAATTGAATCACTAAAACCGAGAGTCAAATAAACATAAACATATATGTAGGTTAGATATCGTGCGGACTTTGATATGAAATGTAGAACCCTGACTTACCCGGAGTGGTGAGTTATAGTCTTGCCATAATGGGTTGTCGACGTTGACTTGCTTGAATTCATAATCCAGCACCTCTTTATTTTGTGGGTTGTTGACGTTGCTGCAAGCTGCTGCAATCGTGATGTTTTTTCCAGTTTTCATGTCGTCAGTAGTCAGTTTAAATGTGCAATGACTAAACACCAATTTTAACAAATGTTTTGGGATATTGATCCTCCATTTTGGCTCAGAATACCCTGTACCGATAGGTTTTACTGGAACTGTTGGCCTGAGGTTAACCTCTACTTGATAGCTTGTTTCTGCTGGTGGACATTCCTTTACAAAGACGTGAGAAGGGGTGACCTGTTGTAAAAACAAAATAGTTACTAACTAATAGTTTCTTTTTTTTTCTTCTTCTTTAATATTTTTATTTCAATGATAAAACAGTACATCATCTTTATAATTAATGAATACAGCTAGCGCTAGTACTAAGTACTGTATCCTAGATTTCTTTCTATTAGGGAGCATTTATTTTTTATGCCAGGGAGGTGGCTGACGTTCTTAGACGTTTTATAGATTCTGTTGTATATTTTAGTCCAGTCCAGTTGGTCGTTTGCAACCTCGTTCTCAGGGCCTTCTCCCTTCGTTTTTTGGTTGGGCGGGAAATGGCCCTGGCATCGGCTGGTCACATGACCTCAAAATACCCTGAAATTCCGGGTGAAATAAATTACGACTCAAATACTCCAAGATACGCCTGAGCCATAGATTATATAGCTATTTAGGCAAGTCATGTTTAATTGGAAAATTAAACGAGACTTACCTGTAAGTTGAAGTTTGATTGGAATTCTATCACATGACGGAGGCAAGAGATTACATGAGATAGCACAGCGCATGCGTCAAGTCATTCTTTAAAGGATTTGGTTGTGGCAGAAATATACACATTGTAAACGCATTCCAGGTTGACACTTGGTAAAATGCGTATTCAAGAACATCTATATTATTGATTCCATGGATATTAAAAGACACTACTATAAGATCAATTAGACACTGACATTGACATGTGCAGCATCCAGCATGAACACATGATTTTGAATAACCTTCAAGATGGAAATTATCCAATGTTCAGATTATAAAATTATAAGTTTATCTGCTGATACACACCCTTTAGTGCAGGTATTCATTACATGCTTCTAGGCTTGCTTATGTACGTTGTACTAGGGAGGGTCAATGCAATGATTGGGTGGGCATGTAATCTCTTGCCTCCGTCATGTGATAGAATTCCAATCAAACTTCAACTTACAGGTAAGTCTCGTTTAATTTTCCAATTCTATCACATGACTGGAGGCTTCGAGATTCCATGAGATTTCAAAGCTTCTGTCACAACCAATATTAATTCCAGACAACATGGAATGCAATATGACATCAGTATAACAACTAATAAGTTTGGTATCAAATCATAAGATCATTAATAATTTATTAATATTAATGTCTGTAGTATTGCCTTCAGGCAAAATACTATGTACTTGGACATAGATTAACAATTGTTGCAGAATTCTGAACTTACTTAATTGTACCATACAGTACAGCATTCTGTAGAATGTTTGAAAATTCTCTCATAAATCCATATAGTAGATTTTTATAAATCCTTCAAAATCTTGTTTCCACATTGTATTGCAATAATAGTTTTATATGCTAGAATGTTTGAATTTCCCAATTATTACCATTACATTAGCATATTTAATGTTACAGTATTGTACATTTCAGAAGTATATAGAAAGAAAAATGTTGTTTTTGACTTCAGCTGCAAAACAGCTTTAGTACAGTACCGAGTGTCAGCTGCGATGTACCCATCCAGCTTCCTTTAACATATATATTGACAATCTTTATATGGTATCTCCTGAAACCTCTTTAGTTTGGTCTCTTTCCCTCTCTATGATAGTTTCTGACCCAGCAATGTGTCATTTTAGGGTTGTAAATTATGACAGGCTGTGTATCATTTTAGGATTGTTAATCAAGGCTGTGTAAATAATATATAACTTAATACCAGTAACAATGGTAGTAGAAACTGCAAAACTGTAATGTTAAAGATTTTCTTGTCAATGGTTAATTTTGCTATTAAAATGAGCAATACCATTTGTGTCTGTGCCATAAAACTGACATTACCTTGATTTGCAATTGATAATGTTTATATTATCAATAGGAGGAAGTGAATTTGAATTCAAGAAGATTTAAATATGCAGTATTTATTCCAGCTTGAGTCAGCAAGCCTTGATATTGAATATATCATCAATGTTGTATTGATCATTCTTAATTGGTTGGAACCTAGGAGTAGATATATAATATTGTCATAATAGGATGGTAAATCTGTCCTTGGCTTCCTCTTGCATCATTCCTCTACACACCTATAGGTGTAAGGTTATTTGAAAGGTGGAAAGTATACAAATTTAATATCACCTATAATTATCAATCTATATCAAGATTGGGTCACCCAGTGTACACATTGACTTTCATAAACAATACACTTTCAGTTTATTGTTATCCAATTAATACTCACATAAAGGATCATGTGATTAGTTGTTTGCCTCTAGCATGACAAATTATGATAGAATGTTCATAACACACTGTGAAATAATTATATTCAAATATTGAAGGTTTCAATCCTGGCTATGTGAACTACTAGACCCCAAATGTTGCATTTAATAAACCATTGCCGTATAATCATAAGCTAGATTATGTACATATGTGGGCAAAGATGTATGGGTCATCCCATATTTCTGACATGGGTTTAGCAGTGGTATGATCAACTTGGAATTAGAGTTGTATGCCAATAAGACAACTGCACAGCAAACTGTGAGGCTTGAAGTTTTTTTTTTTTTTTTTTTTTAATATTATTGTGATTGGTTGACTCTACATCATCTTTCCAAGTCCCCTGCATACCATGTACTGCCCCCCCCTTTTGTTTTGACACATCATTTTAGATGATTACGCTGTGGGTGGTATTATCAGAGACTTGTATTTATTTGTATATTTATCCTTGTTTATCAACAGTGCTATATATTTTCCACATCCTATTGACTGTGCAAGGTGTTATCATAATTTGTAAAACCTTTTACAATCCTCTACAGCTTTAGTATTTTGTGTCAGTATATGACCCTGTAAATGATTTGTTAACTCAAAATGTAAATGTAGAAAGCTTTACTTTCTTCCATAATAGTATAGTGCAACTTTATATTATCACTACATTTATAAAGTTTTTCAACTTCAATAGCTGTGAATGAATTAACAATGATTTGTTAACTCAAAATGTAAATGTAGAAAGCTTTACTTTCTTCCATAATAGTATAGTGCAACTTTATATTATCACTACATTTATAAAGTTTTTCAACTTCAATAGCTGTGAATGAATTAACAATGATTTGTTAACTCAAAATGTAAATGTAGAAAGCTTTACTTTCTTCCATAATAGTATAGTGCACTTTATATTATCACTACACTTCATAAAGTTTTTCAGCTCCATTTGCTGTAATTGAATTATCAATGATTGTTAACTCAAAAGGTACATGTAGAAACCTTTAGTTTCTTCTGTAAAAGTACAGTGTACTTTATATTAGCACTACATTTCATAAAGTTCTTCGACTTCATTACAGACATTAGCTGTAATTAAATTATCAGTGATTTGTTAACTCAAAATGTAAATGTAGAAACCTTTAGTTTCTTCCATGATAGTACAGTGTACTTTATATCACCATTACTCTTCATAAAGTGTTTAAACTTCATTAGCTCAACTGAATGTTAGCTGTTTTTCAAACACACTAGCCTAGTAGCCGTTTGAGTCTCACTTGATGGTTATATGGTGAATCCAATGTCAACTCATGTCTGCATTTATTTGTCTCGATGTCATAGTAAATGCAAATTGATTTCAAATATTCAGTGAATATAATTGTGCTCCCTGAGTTGGTACGTATGGTCCTCCATGTTCTTCGTTCTAGAGAACAGTCTTTAGGCAGATAATCACTTCGTTTCGTTGAAATGAAGTAAGTAACAATGTCTTTCTCATGACCATATTTTCTGCCATCCAATTCCAAGGCTAGCTCCTTAGCCTCAATTGTCATTTTTTTTTTTTTTTTTTTTTTTTTGACAGTTTAAGAAGATCTCCAAGGAGATATTTTGACGAGGAGCGTGTTATTAATGTGCTAATATTTCAATTTTGTAAAGATCGTTCTTCACATGTGCCCTTGGTATTTGTGACAATTTCGCGCCAACATGGCCGCGGCTTGTCATCGCTTTGTTATTATTCATCCTCATGTGTTTGCTTGGCAGAGCAGTACCTTTTTACATGGCCAATATCAGTAATAAAACACCATTTTGTGTATACTGAGGTTTGGAATATTTTATCCTGGCCGAGTCGAGGCTGGTTCCATGTTTGAGAGGGTTAAACAGTTAAACTGCTTTGTTCGTCGACGGTCCATTATTAGACTCGCATTTGACCATGTTTGACCTTTCGGTCATTGAGGATTTTCTCATCAAAATGCCTTGCAGGAACTTTATTCCTTTATTGCATACCTTTTTGGCCAATATCAACCTGGATTATTGGTTTAAGGTGAGATATTTTCCTGTTTATCTCCGTATGACGCAGAGTCTTTGTGTCAACACCAAAGGTATTTTGACAGTGTTTCACTTCGCTTGCATTTTAATGCCGTGTTTGAAAGCCAAGAGCTCTTTCTTTGTGATAATATCATGTCTTTTTAAGACTGTCAACCGCGTTGACTGATGTTATGTATTTTCTATACATTTTCCAAGTTATTTCACCTTCGCCAACAGTATACCTCGTACTACTATGAATGAAGGTCAAGCGGCGAACTTTGGCGCCATTTTGTATTATTTTTGGTTTCCTCCTTCCAGCCGCTTCCAGGGTTAGAACGTGATGATATATCATGTCCATTTTAGAATGTCAACGCATTGACTTCTGAAATGTATATTTTTGAGTTCTTTTTAAAAAGAACGGTATATTTTTGTTGTAGTTCTTTCTTAAAAGCACCTACAACTCGCTCAACCCTCTTCTTCACGGGTCGCTCAAGAGCCCAGTCGCTCATATTGATGAAGTCCCTACGAGGGCCAACATATTTCACTTTGGTCATCAACTACGTTGATACCACTTGGATTTTGTAGGTAGGTCTAACCACGTTAGCCTAATCCAAGATAATATTCTGTAGAATAACTTTTTGACAACTTCACGCATCGGGCGCGAACGTGCAATGACTTGACGCATGCGCTGTGCTATCTCATGGAATCTCGAAGCCTCCAGTCATGTGATAGAATTGATATTAAACATTGTTGCCTTCTTTACATTTAAATTGCTTCAAAGTTACTTTCTGTTCTAAATTTCAAATCATTTATCAAATATCAACAACGGCTTCAATAGAGCGATCTGGCCGATCTGAGCCATGTCACTTATCACTTGTGGCTTCTCATGGTAGTTTATGTGTCACGCAATAAATAAATTGTCAGGTAGATTGCAAAATAGTCGTTACTTTTACGTGAAGTTTCGTACAAACAGATATAGTCTTTCATCATTATGAGAGATATGAAGATTAGAGACAGTCATCTCCCAATAACGAAAAACTCTAGCAGCCACTTGTTAATACATATCACTCACACTTCTGGACAAAAGGTCAACGTTCTTTCAAAACCACATATACATATACGGCCTATTTCTACATTAAACTATTTTGTCGACTATTTTTCTATCTCTTGTAACCAAAGAACCTTAGTAATATTGATTCAAGTTGGTTTTACTCTTATTTTGTAGCTACAGCTCTCTGAAAATGTCATTGTACAGTTTTGATCAATTTTAGTCTGTTGCTAAATTTCCAATGACAGTTGACAAACATTATGGAAATGAATGGACCAATGAGCAAACAGAGTCGACCAGCAGATGCCAGGACCATTTCCCGCCCCACCCAAAGGCGAAGAAAAAAACAAGACGAGAAAAGACGAGCCATTGACGGTTTGATATCAGTTTTTGGAATTTTACCAATAAGAACCGGCGAGCGTTACAATTGTGCTCAGTATATTTTAAATATTTCAACAACAATTGGCATCTGCCAATTTCTTTTTAACATGAACATACACAAGTATCAAAATTTGCACAACAATAGAAAACCACATTAAAACCTAATCAATTTCTGATGTAGCACCACGCCAATTAAATACTTCCAATTCGTCAAAAATCCATCGGAAAACATAGCTCCGTGATTTTGAACATTTGATATTTCCAAGTAGAAACCCGCTTTTTAAAAAAAATTAAACATCCAGAGAAGCCTTTCACGGCACAATATGATTATATATACTCAGACAACTTATAACCGGCGACAAAATAGTATATATCATTCAAAGAGTTTTTGAGGCTCTACTGTTCACTCGATTTTGAATGAGAGTCTTGAAGAGAATGACCGAGAGCTCGAGATTACAGCGATAACAATCAGAAATCTTAAAAAGTACGGTGTTTTTTTTTTCGCGCATAGTCATGTATTACACATCAAAATGTCCGTAAAAGAATGGTGTTTTCAAATCCATGACTACTTTGAGTTTGTTTAGTTTTAAAAATAGCCCATATCGTAACTTGACATGAGAATAGTCGCACAATTGCTCTTGTAAAAGTGATCAAACCGTTAACTTTCAACCCCCAAAAGTACGTAAACTTTTTGAACGGAAAGTAGATCAAAATCATTTGATGAGGTCAACAAAAGATTGAGGTAGCTGTATCCATGGCTAATTTTTTTTACTTTTCTGCAAATATTTTGAGAAAAGATCGAAAAGCCACGATTTTGTGGCCTTTTTTCTACCATTTTGACTAGGCGCACTGAAGCGTGACGTATAGCGGGTTTATAGCTGACCAAATGTTAACACGTCTTTTCCGATGAGAATACAAACATTATCTCTTCTTATTGCGGAAGAGAAATAATAATTAATATAAGATAACGCAAATAAAAATGAAAAACAGAGAAAGAACAGGAGAAAAAATCTACTATATTAATTTTTTGAGTTCCTTTGAGACCAATGATCAGTGCAGTCCAGTACCGTGACGGAATACTCGACAACTTTACCCTAGGCTACCTCCCGCTAACTCCCCCTGGACTCTTGCTTATGCATGGTTGCACTAGTTGATTGGTTGGTTAGCATTCTTTCAGGCATGCTGATTTAATTTGATATCATATCATATGATAATATATGATATGTGGTGGTAGCTAATCACCTTTCCTTGCTGCACTAGTGGAGGTGCAGCTCACGTCTTTTTAAATTTATCACAACATACACAAAATGATTCCACTTCATTATAGTTTATATTAACAGCAAAATTCATTATAATACACATCATGCTTGAAATGATTGATAAAAACTATGATTTATTGATTTAGATCGCTGACACTATATCCCTATCCATAAAATAGAATATAATAATAAGACTAATAGACTAAATAAACTATTAGTCACTATCGAAGAAGAGTGAAGTTGTAATGAGGTATTGGTTCCTTTTGTATTTGATGTCGGTTCTGGGTGACTAAATTGTCAATAAATTGAAACTATTAAAAAATGCAAAAAGAAGTATTTACAAATGAGCATAAAAATCGGAGAGAACTGTTTTGAGTTAGACAAATCATTATATAACTATATACTATACAGCGCACCACGAACGGTTTCTTCGAGATTTTCTGATATTTGGAATGAATTCTAACTGGTAAATACAGTTAGGAAACACGTAACAAGGAAAGCAAGTAAGTCAGATAATAAACAATCTAGCGCAGAAACACTGCAAAAACCATGTTTTGGGTGTGGACGAGGCCCACATGCACGTGACAAGTGCCCAGCTAAGGGTGCTAAATGCCATTTTTGCAAGAACATTGGACACTTTGGAAACGTTTGTCTTGCAAAGGAAAAGAAACAAAGTGTGCATGAAATTGAGGCCCATCATCCAGCATCTAATGGATATTGTTTTCCTGATTCAGCTGTTTTTATGGGGCCAATTGAGGCAACACCCCTTAGTGTGAACACTATCACATGTAAAGCAAAGGCTCTGTTGAATGTCAAAGTAGCTCCAGGACCAGTGGGAGCTCAAACAACAGTTACATGTAAGATAGACTCAGGGGCTGAGACAAACTTGTACCCAAGTCCCTGTATGACCAAGTGCTTATGGGGGGGGGGGGGGGGGGGGCTGAAATCCCTAACCGGGAGTCTTGTAAGATGTATGTCCAGGGTCCTCACAATCCTACACCACAACAAATAGCATTTGAAGTCGTAGATGTTCTAGGACCAGTGATAATTGGTAACACCATTGCCCAAGAACTGAATCTGTTAATGTTAAACTGGCCTGTCAAAGCCACTCCCAAACCACCCTTTAATGGAGGGAAGCACCCCTTCCCACTTACAAAATAATATCTAATGAATGAGTACAAAGATGTGTTTTCAGGAATTGGTTTGTTCCCCGGACAACCTTACCACATAGAGATAGACGAGAGCATCCCTCCAGTACAGCACCCACCGAGACAAGTGCCTGTTCACCGACAACCTGCGTTCAAGAAGGAACTGGAAAGACTGACAGACCTAGTATAGGAATCATCACCGTAGTACAAAACGAATTCACACCATGGGTCAACTCAGTTGTAGTCACACCCAAGGCGGATGGCTCGATTCGCCTGTGCCTCGATCCTCGGGATCTGAATAAAGCTGTGAAACGTAATGCGTACTACACACGGACCATAGACGATGTGATACCACTGGTCAGTGACTCTACACACTTCAGCTTTGTCGATGCAAGAAGTGGTTTTGGCAAGTCCTCCTCGACGAGGACAGCAGGAAGCTCTGCACCTTCAGTACTCCCTGGGGAAAGTTCAGGTGTAAAATCGGCTTCCATTTTGACTAACTTACCGTGGAGATATCTTCCAGGAAAAGATGGACGCAGTGTTCGGACAGCAAGACGGACTGACCGGTATTGCCGATGACACATTCATCTATGGAAAAGGCGAGGATGATCATGATCAACACATACTGAACACTCTTGACACAGCAAGAGAAAGCAACGTGAAATTCAATTAACCCTGACAAGTTCCAGTTCAAAGTCGATGATAACTCTTTCTTTGGATTGACGTGGACATCAGAGGGACTTCAACCTGACGAGAAAAAAGTGAAGTGCATTGTAGACATGCAACCTCCACAGAACCTAACAGAGTTACAGTCATTCATGGGAATGATAAACTACCTCAACAGATTCTCTCCAGTGATAGCACAGACATCAGTACCACTTCGCCAACTGATGAAGAAGGAAGTACCCTTCGTGTGGCAACCTGAACACCAGAAAGCATTCCTGGAACTCAAACAAGTAATAACAGAAGCACCTGTACTAGCATACTACGATGCAAGCAAAGATAATGTGATCCAATCAGATGCGAGTCTGAAGGGATTAGGATGTGTTCTGTTACAAGATGGAAAACCTGTGTGTTGCGCAGCCGCTCACTCAGCTATACTGAAAGAAGATACAGTAACATAGAACGCGAACTTCTAGCAGCCTGCTGGTCGCTAGAGAAACTGAACCACTACATATACGGAAAGAATGTACGACTGGAAACAGATCACAAACCATTGGAGAGCATCTGGAAAAAGAGCATCTCGTGCGCATCGCCTAGACTCCAGCGACCTCTCCTCAGGATGTCTAAGTATGATGTGGACGTGAGATACATACCCGGTAAAACCAATGTGGTGGCTGATGCAATGTCACGAGTTAGCCACATGGAAATTGCAACACAAAGCGACGAGCTACCAACGATTGAAGTCAACACAGTCACTAGTACCCTTCCAGCGACACCTGCAAAGTTGGGAGAAATCCGAGATGAAACCAGCCGTGATGAGACTATGCAACCTTAAAGACTTGGCGCATCATGGACTGCCCTGATGATCTGAAAGACTACTGGAACTACCGAGAGGACATAAGCGTCGAAAATGGCTTAGTTCTAAAAGGTCACCGTTTGATCATACCCGAGAAACTTCGACCACAGATGTTGAGTCTCGTACACCAATTAAGGCCACATGGGTGCCGAGAAGTGTCTACTGAGAGCCAAGGACTGCATGTTCTGGCCTGGGATATCTAAGAATATCAAAGAACTGACCTCAAGTTGCTCCACGTGTATAAGGTATGCGAAACAACAGCCAAAGGAACGACTGCTTCAGTATAATCTACCAAGCTTCCCCTGGCAGATGCTTCGCTCTGATCTATTTGACTACCGTGGATGTCGGTACTTATTGCTTGCTGATTACTACAGCAAGTTTCCAGTGATTAGGAAATTAAACTCAACCACGTCAAGTGCCATTATACACCACCTGAAGTCTATCTTCGCCGAACATGGAATACCAGAGGGACTGGTAACGGACAATGGTCCACAGTATAGTAGCCGTGAGTTTGCAACGTTCTGCTCACAATGGGGGATAAAGCATACAACAAGTTCGCCCCTCTATCCACAAAGCAATGGCTTCAGTGAAAGAATGGTACAAACTGTCAAGAACTTACTAAAGAAAGCAGATGATGCAGGAGAAGACCCCTACATTGCTTTACTCAACTATCGGACCACACCGGTTGATAGCAAAGCTGCAAAGCTTTTGAACCAGAGACTACAGAACGCAACTACCATCAAGTGTACGCCTACAACGACAGAAAACCAACGACGACGACCTACTACAGTTACAGAGACGCCAAGAAACACAACGTGAACAGCACGGACAGAAATACAGTAGAGAGCTCCGAAACTTGTTGCCTGGACAACCAGTTGCTGTCTACGACCAACACCATCAAAGACATGGATCACTGCTGAAGTTAGAGACAAGCTAGATGAACCACGATCCTACATTGCTAAAACCACCAATGGGTCACAGACATCACAACAGATAGTCCCTGGAGATACAGCAGAACCCAAAGAACCACCAGCTACATTGTCACCATCTACATTGTCACCTTCCACAACAATTCAGACTCGTGCGGATACACCTACCTATAGAGACATGGACGCAGATGTAAAGAGGACAAGAAGCGGGCGTGCAGTCAAACCGCCGTCAAAACTGAACTTGTTTGTTGGTTGTCGACCTCTACGCACATGAGCTTATTAGGCTTATGGAACACTGAACTTATGTTGACATTTACATTTTGATCCTAGTTATTTGATCCTAGTTATTTGATCCAAGTTATTTGTTGTTAATGTTGCCTAAATATTTATATAATCAGGCAGGTTCAGGCGTATCTTGGAGTATATGAGTCGTAATTTATGCTAATTTATTAGCTAACGCTTGGACTGCTCTTTATAGTGATTGGGCTCTCTGTGTCAATGATAATCCAAATGGCGGCCGAGGTGAGATCGCTGCGAGACGACATTGATTTCTAGTTTTGCAAGCATTTTATTATTCGTTCCAATTTACCCCCTATTGCACCTACTATGACCTGTTCTTAGCATTTTATGGAATTCGTTTGGTGACACAGTGGGCGGGTTTATTGGAATAAGAAGCGGACATTTTTCGCTTAGCGTATTATATATATGAAAAGGTCATAACAGTGTATGTTGTATGTGCTTTATACCCGATAACAGTGAGGATACTCCAACCGTGAACACTTAACTTTTTTCATGCAATTATTTTTTTGAACCTTCTATTGCTTCTAAGCCTTTAAAAATGAAGCAATGAGTTCAAATACACTAATAGTTCATTTTAAATCTTATTTCTAATCTATTTGCTCAAAGGAAGTGGGTTATAGAAAAGTAACAAACATTCTCAAAGTGTTCACGGTTCGAGTGTCCTCACTATAATAAATGCTCTATATATATACCTTAATCCCAACGTAGTAATCATCGCTTTCTTTATAGGTTGCTGTCCAGTTATTATTGGGATGGGTATTGTACTTCATGCGAATCCTGCAGTGAAGCTAGAACAATGTTGTAAACTATCAATATCATAATCATCTGTTAAAAATTAAATAAACTATTCCTTTATACATAATTTACAAAAGACACAATATCCGTTACGAGTGTTGTAAATCTTTATATCCTGAGATGCATAAGATTTAACTTGTAATTAGATTGAGACGAGACTTTGAATTTGTTTCTAAAGAATATTCTAAAAAGATATACTGATGAAACAACATCACTAGTAACGGAGTGGTGACAACTCAAATATCTGCGTAGCTGTAAAAAGCACTGATATTACCGGCCGATCAAAAAAACGATGAATAAAGATTGCATGCACCTATTAGTTTGATGATACTCAGTATTAATGGCATGGTAGTATACGCTTTAGTATTTCCTATCTAGTGAATGTACATACTCTTTGTCCAGCCTTAAATTCTGTAACGGAAGTAGTTGCTAATAATTCTCCTCTTCTACTTTGGCAATTTGTCTCGAGGTTTTCAATCGTTTCATTTTTGGTTGAGTTTCCATCCACAAACCATTCAACAGCAGCAGAGACGTTTTTCCAGCAAGGAAACGTGTCGAATTGGCAAACCATGGAGAAAGAAACTTCATTATTTACCCAGGTTATTGTTGGTCTTGGGAGAAGATTGTGAGGGAATGGAACTTGCTGCAAAACTATAAAACGGGGATTGTTATATAAACTTTTAAAAAATTAGATGGGTGCGAGACGCACTTTCACAACATGGTGACATTTTATAGTGATTAGTCATCTTGAAAACTGTTTGAATACTGTTTTATCTAAACTAGAAAGCTCTGGTTTTATGTTTTCTTCATAAACATGAGCACAAGACGACTTTTGACAGTTTAATTTTAAAAGACCATCGATATTCAGTTTACTTAGTAGATTATCATGATTTAGTGTCAAACTCGACAACTTGAACAAACTGAACTTTAAACTATTGTGTTACAATGGACTTTCAGTCGCTGGTCTCAGCATTTCCATTCACTTGTAGACGTGCGGGCTCTATTTTCTTTAGATGCACAAAAGAATGTTAAGAGTTCGATCTTGTTCTAAACGGCATCCCGGGAGGGGGGGGGGGGGGGGGGGGGGGTACTCCGCTAGGATTTGGGTAGGGGTGTTCCGCTGGGATCCTAAAACGGTGACCCTGTTTATGACAGAAAAAAAACAAATTCGTATACCCTGTTTAGGACAAGGGATAAAAATGGGACCCTGTTTATGACAGTTTAGGACCCTGTTTATGCCGCGAAAACGTGCTGAATTTCACGAAAGACGAAAGACCGCGCTGCTCATCGTATTACCTAATCAATATACCTGAATATGACAAAAAAAAAACTAAGGAAATTGGGAAATGGGGTAAAAATATACCCTGTTCATGACAGAAAACTCAAAAACCCATACCCTGTTTATGACAGAAAGCTCGAAAAACCATACCCTGTTCAGCGGATCATCCCCGTATAGTAAATATATGGGAGTACCCCCCCCCCCCCCCCCCCCCCCCCCCCCGGGAACGGCATTCAGTTGTATTTACAAACTGATACGCTCGTTCGTTCTATCAAATTTCAACGTTTACCTGATTGTTTGATAATGACCTTTTTGCCTGTTTATTGACATTGATGGATACCGAAACGACTAGTATTTGCTAGGGGCGTAGAGGCAAAAAAAAAAGGTTTGTCTGCAGGCTCTCCCTTCTTCCCTCTTCCCTCCCCTTCTCTCCCAAAACCCTAGAGCCGCCACGCAGGCTAAATGGCAAATGGTACATTTAGGGTAGTACCTGTTTATGTAATATTTCGATACTTAGCGATATTTAGCATTCCCAGAGAAAAGAACCATAACTTATCTTGATTTTAGTTGCAAAAGCTGCTATTATGGCAAAATATAAGTGTTATCTTTGGATATCTGTGTAATTCGCAGTGACTTGATTGTACATAATTTGACAGTTGCATTTTGTCACAATATGTAATTGTATACTTGTATGACGAAATTTATCGTATATCATGTTTACTCGGAATCCATCTAGTTGTAGTTATTACTTGTAGCTCATGGTAATAAAGCTCGTGTACTGTTATACACAGTCGTAGCCGTATTCCTGATAGCAATACTAAATACAACCAATATTGTAACACATTTTAAAGAATATTATAAAACCTAAGGTATGTACCTATAGCTGAATACCTCTTTTTTAATTTTGTGATTAAAAACTCATAAAGAGGATTGCTGAATCCATTGATCAAGATAAAAGTCTTACCAATGCAGTTAGGAAAAGTACCAGCCTGACCTTTAGGACATGGAACCTTGTCGCCTAAATGAAAGAAAATAGTCATTAACAATAATTTAAACTTTTGTTTTTTAAATCCAATTTTTTTATGTGAAATTTAATGCTGATTCCAAGTTTTAAAAGGAAAATGGGGTGTCCGGAGCCTTTTTTCGAGATAGTCAGCATTTAATGGATACCTACGTCTACGCAAGATTTTGAAGCAAAATTTGAATAACGCCAACGGAAGTGACACATACACATAAAGTACATACTACATAAAGTAGAAAAAATTAAAAACATGGATAAAAAAACATGGATAATTTTAATCTGTCATATTTCATCGTTTCAGTGCTTTCAAATATCATATGAATTCGAACAAAAACTCTATTTTTTGTACGTCAGAAAAAGTAACACTAAAACAAATCCCTCAATCATTCTTGATCGATGGTAACTAAAACATGCCTACTCCATGGTAACCATAATTGGTTGAATCAGATTGAGTTTTGCAAAAACAAGGCCGAAGTTAACGGTGTTCGCCCAGCAAGTCTAACGAACATGCTCAATATTTTCTAACTTCCGGTAACGTATGACAAAACTCGCTGATGCGTTAAACCAAACTAAACGTAAAATTCGATCCTAAATAAAAACAAATTGTGGTTATGGTTATAGTTATGTCAAGTGCTCGAACAAAATAAATAGATTGGAGAGTTTGTTGTCTGCTATTAGTCTTTAGAACTGTTCTCTACGGTGGCCCATATACGCAATGCTTGAATATATATTTTTGGGCACAAGTATGTTATAAATGAATAAAATGTTATTTCTTAGTGCACAAATATATATATTTTAAATGAATTATATTTTTAAACGCATAAACATATTTCTCAATTCACAAAAGTTACTCGCAGTACACGAAAATATTTTCTCAATACACAAAAGTTAAGACTTACAATACACGAATATATTTTCTCAATACACAAAAGTTAAGACTCACAATACACGAATATATTTTCTCAATGCACAAAAGTTAAGACTCGCAGTACACGAGTATATTTTCTCAATACACAAAAGTTTTACCGGCAACTGGGACCACCGACTCTGCACTAATAGAGGCCTGGTTTCATTTAGGGGAAGCCATATTTTGTCTTCGCAAGCTAGCATGTTTTGTTACAGCTGTGGTGTATTAATGCAACTTTTATTTGCGTTTTGTCCAAGCTGTGGACAAAACATCATGGGAAAAAACGATTCCCGCGGCAGCGATGAATTACTCAGATACTATTTCCAGAAGGGATTCTCACAAAAGAAGATGTTGGGGACTGAAAAGAAGGCATGTTTCCTATCCTATCCTACTGTCAGAGTATCTATACATCGATTTATAGGGAAACCGTACGGTTTGAGTTTATCATACCTATCAGTATGCCACGCATCATTAGGTCCAGGATTCGTATACTGTCTTCTCTTTATATATTTAGGATCCAGCTCTCGACAAAGCCCCTCGACTACCGCCGGCTTCGTGCTACATGTACTTGAATGCCTTTCAATCTGAGGGTATACCAGTGCGAACGATATCCTCCCAAACACCACGGGCCATTCAAATTATTAATTATTTCCTGGCGTACTTCGATCTGAATGTTGTAGGATACATGCCTTCTTTTCAGTCCCATGTCATACAATTGTGTTTTGAAGACTTCACAGAGACATTTCAGTGTCGTGATATTTCGCCAAAAACTACGGTGGCCCATATACGCAATGCTTGAATATATATTTTTGGGCACAAGTATGTTATAAATGAATAAAATGTTACTTCTTAGTGCACAAATATATATTTATTAAATGAAATCTATTTTTAAACGCATAAACATATTTCTCAATACACAAAAGTTACTCACAGTACACGAATATATTTTCTCAATACACAAAAGTTACTCACAGTACACGAATATATTTTCTCAATACACAAAAGTTAAGACTCACAATACACGAATGTATTTTTGCAATGCACAAACGTTTTAACGGAAACTGGGACCGACTCTGCACTAATAGAGGCCTGGTTTCGTTTGGGGGAAGCCATATTTTGTCTTCGCAAGCTAGCATGTTTTGTAACAACTATGGTGTATTAATACTATTAATATATTTGAAGTTCAAAAAAAAATTGTTTTTACGTAAATAAATACCCCTGGGCCACCTTAATTAGCTTCGGCAAGCTACATTAATTGATCCATAGAGCTTTGATTTGAGGCATTCTCCACTTTTATCTACCATATTCTCCACACACAAAATTAAAAAGGATGTAATATTTTCATGAAAACATTACCTGCAGAATATAATTTTGTAGTTGTGAAAGTTGTGAAAGCTTTGTACAGTTTTGCTTATTACAAGCGATTTGATTGGATGGTTGAGAATTCTCAGGAGAATTGAACAGATTTGTTTATCAGCAAAATGCACGAAAAACAACTTCTTTTAATTCGATTTTATTTCGTTTTTGAAACACTTTCTTTATAAAGGAGGCTCGAGGTTTTCTTAGGCCTTTTTTGTGTTCTCCCAACATCCCGCGTGGTTTATTTTGCCGATAAACCACAGAAATTGCTCGTTTATTGCTTCAAGAACAAGACTTCCCATCAAATATTCCAAAGCTGTGATTTGGATTTTGTCTGAAGAAACATGTCCTCACATATAAAAGCAAAGGAGTCTTTGCAAAACAAGAGAGAGCGCGTTAAAATGCATGTATGATCATGATCTATGCTATAATCTGATTGCCTATTCTCTCGTACATTCTCTGACTTGTATATCGAAATAATGAAAAAAATAAGATAGCCTATAAACATTACCTGCACAGTAGCCCATTGAACAACCATAAGTCGGACGTAATTCATATACGAAATAGTCTCCGCAATGTTTAACAGACATCAAATGACTATAGCTGCAACCACCATTTGCCCCCCTTACATTTGTGCAAGTCTTTACTTTTTTAACGTCTCCTTTTTTAGTGGGATGCGTGTCCTTAATCCACACTGGTGCCACGGTTCCACAATGTAATCGATCTGGCTTAGTTTCCGGCATCATTCCTCCAACAACGCTTGTGAATCTGTACCAGTCTTTTGGAAGATTGCTATCACATATAGGTACATCTCCTTGCACTAGTTTGTATTTAGTACTTCGAAAGGGATTATTAATACGCTTATAGTTTTGGCAAGGATCCGATTTGACCAAACCAGACAGTAATATCAATAGCACAACAGCTATTGTTAGAGAAGACGTTTTAACAGTATCCATGTCGACTATCTTCGATCGATCCCACGGCGGGCCCGAACGCTTCAAAAAACAGCACTTACGCCATGCATTTTGGCCAGCGGTAGCTCGCATGAGAATGAAATAAATTTCAAGATGGCGGCGTTTCCAGCTATGCAGGCTACGTTTACAGCAATCTCGAACCCCGAGCCTTCGTTCCTCTTGGCCAGCCGAGTAACGTAAGACTCTGGGGGACCGGAATTCTATGCTTATGCTGATTGGCCCTTGAAAATACAATGGTCAGACCGGAAACAGACGAAGTAAAAGCTCTGATTGGTCCATCATGTAAACAAATGTACATTCAAAATGTAAATTTTACGATTACATGCAATACGACGTCAACGGTTCTTTAATACTAGATAGAATATTAAATATCGTCGTTTACGAGTCGCGAAGCGAAGAGATATTGTATCGCCACTAAGCGATGATTATCGAGTCGCGAAGAAAATTAGAATACACACAAAATACTTCTTTAAACTATTCTAAACCTTGGCAATCCTCAGACCTCTGGCATCCAGTTATTTACTAAAGGTCAATCGTACTACGAAAGCAAACTAATAACCGTTGGAAAACTATAAATAAATCGACGGTTAAAGCGATCTGAATTGAAGAAGATTTAGACGCGTTTTTATATCATTATAAATCCTGATGGCCGTTAAAAATCTTCCTAAACTTTAAATGTTTCATTAGTGAGGAAAATGTTTATATTTTGGCTTAGAAAATATTTAAAATGCTACTAGGTCAATAATATTTTGAATGTCATTAACGTACTAAGTAACACAGGATGCCCAATCCCACAGATCATTATAATATTAACTAAGCATGCGCAATAGAAACCGGAACTCCAAAGTCGGAGCTGAAAATTCCGTTCCCCCAGAGTCTAATGTCGGGCGCCATAAGACCGCTGACAAAAAGCCAGACGTGACGCTGGGCTCGAGATTGCGTTTACAGTCGAAGAAGTCATCGAGAAAGTATTGAATTCTGACGAAGAGGAGGACGAAGAAGAAGAATATGAAGAGAAAGAAGAAAATAGAGCTGATGATGGTGCGATTGAGTCTTGGCTTGATAGTTTTCCGGCGCCAGAAGGTTTTAATAGAAAGCTTTTTAGGGACATCGGGAAAGAGGTTTGGAAACCCATCATCCAGCAGTGCTCAGTTAGCTGCAATCACGGTGAATTGCAGTCCACTGAGCGGTCAAAAGGTAGGCCTTTCTCTAGAATATATGTTTTAGTACAGAAATTTGATATCCTCACCAATGAAAACATGGTACTTGACAAATAATATACATGAATTGAACTTTATTTTTTCGTGTACACCATTTCTGAAAGCAGGAATATTTAATCATCACGACATTAGTTCTCTGAAAGCAGGAATATTTAATCATCACGACATTCGTTCTATAAAATTTGAAATAAAAAAAAGCTAAGAACTGATAAGAACTTATGTTTACTGATGTATCTTTTATTACAAATCAAACACAATCTTTTATTATATTAGCTTTATAGTTATCATAATCATATCATTACATATCATTAATTATGTACATTACATGACATTATATATGTATATTTCAAAATTCATACTTGATCGCGTTTTATTTATGTTATTTCTATTTAATGTTATCTTTTTTTTTGTCTCATTTTTTCTATTCTATAATATTATGTTAACTAAAAACTGACCATAATATATATAAAATTACTTATGTAAGCTATCTATCAAGATTGGTTAGCCAGCAATGGTTATTATAGGTAGCCTGCAACTTATCGTCTGTTTAATAACAAAAATTGTAAATTATGTATATATATAAGGTTCAACGATTGCAGTACTCTGTTGTATACAGCATTTGTTCGTTATTCTACATTTCTAGTATTTTTATGGTTCGAAAAACCCGTACACGTCGTTACACTGATACCAACATGCTTCCAACACCAACAACAACCTCATCGTCCTCCAGTTCGGCACCCCCGGCTACTACAGCTCCTGGGACGTCAGTCACGAACACTGACCTTGCTGTGTCCCCTCAATTCATCGCCGCGGTAGCGCAGGCAGTAAAGGCAGCCTTGGACGCTGATCGACCGTCCGCACAACTCCCTGTCTCTTCAGACCCAGCGTCAAGCAATGTCTCCGCAAGTGCATCGTCGAATCCTGGCGTCGTGACGACCAACATCACCTCAGGTCTCCCAGCCGGGCCACAAGGTAGGTCTCTTGTTGTGCCTACCTTTGTGAACACTTTTGTCTCCCCGGTCGCGAGTGTGTTTTCTCCCGGGGAAATTAGCGCTGCAGCTTCTCTAGCCGGTAGTCCGTCCTTGCCCGCGGCTTTCTCTACAGCTAGCATTCCTGCTCTTCCGGCCTTGGGTCAACCATTTATTGTTGGGCCTGGGTTTTCGCCGATACCGGCAAAATTGGTAACTCGTATCACGGCAGGGAAATTTATTGAAATGGCCGACTTGCTGGCTGCCAACCTTCAGCAAATCGACCATGAGCCGCAAGTACTGTTTGACGGCCGCCTGGTGCTCACAACCGGCCCCAGGCGCCAACGTAAGCAACTTGACGACATTGCTGCCTGGGTTGAAGCCTTCTCAATCTACACGTTAGTGCTAACCAATACCTTTCCCCACCGTTGGAAAGATCTAACGCAGTACAAGCTGCTCATCCTACGCACTTCCCGTCAGTTTGGAGGCAACGTATGGCTTGCTTATGACCGGGCGTTTCGTGAGCATGCCGCCGCAGCGAGTCTAACTGACTGGTCGACAATGAATGTCGAAATATTTAATTTTCATTCAGCTGGGGTCTCGAAGCGTACGATCTCTAGCACCAACACCGTCGAACAGTCAACCGAACCTACAGGTTCCGTCCAAGCTACAGAGATCTGCAGGTCGTGGAATAGAGGTCGCTGTTCATCGCCTTTCTCTACATGTCGGTATTTGCACAAGTGTGTGAACTGTCGTGGTTCACATCGCAATACCGAGTGTTTTGACAAGCCATTTCCACCCAGCTCACAGGCATGGGGGCAACCTACTAAACGCAAGAGACCGTAAGGAACACTTTTCTTTTCTTTTACATTTTAATTTGCATAGAAGCGTTGCAGATTTACTTTATTACGCCTTATTGTACTCTGGTAGCACTGCTACTATTTTCGTGTTATAGTTATTTTTATCTGTCATTTATACTAGTAGGTTATCAGTAGGTCAAGATGCTTGTCATCATTATGTTGTAAAGTAGTAGTTCTCAAGAGGATTTCTTGTTGACCTGCCATGTGCTAAGGATACTAATGGGTGTTTTGTTAATGGGATTAAATGGCTTTCTCACGATTCGAGTCATTCATTTATTGTTGCTTTAACTATAGTTAGATATGTTTTCCCCTTTAATAAATAGCGCCAAGCACAGTCGCCATCATTCGTCCTTAAAACCTGCCCTATTCATTTAGCTGATGGATCATTGCGGATCTAGCACGATTTTATTGTTGTACCTTATGGTCGCTGCGCATATATAGCCGGATATTTGCATAATATATATATATATATAAAGTAAAATAAATTCCTAAAATTCCTTTTTGCCGATATGGATCATTGCAGCGCTATCATAATTATACGCCTGTGCAGGTAGTATAGGTCACTGCGGACCTGTAGAAGTAGATATTTCATTGTTATTATAACAACAGCGCTTAGCGATAGCGTGATAGCATAACTTTTCGCGTGCCGTACTCTTCGTAGCCGATGGGTCATTGCAGCTCGAGCGCACTTATCGATATGTACTTGTCTTTAATAAATAAGCGGGACTATTTTTAGTCTATCACGTGCCTCACTCTTCATGGCTGATGGATCATTGCGGATCTATCATAATTATGCATTATAGATCACTGCGGATTTATAGATTTCGATATATACTCGCCGTAACAAAATAGGCGGTTGAGCATACTTTAGCCTATAGCTATCAAGTGCCTTACTCTACATGGCTGATGGATCACTGCGGATCTATCATAATTATATGCGTGTGCATGCATTATAGATCACTGCGGATCTATAGTTGTCGATATATTGCCTTCAAAACAAACGAAAAACAAAAACAAAAAATAGGCGGTTGGGCATATCTTAGCCTATCACGTGCCGTACTCCTCATGGCTGATGGATCACTGCGGATCTATCATAATTATGTCGTGTTTATGCATTATAGATCACTGCGGATCTATAGATTTTGATATATACTCGCCTTAAAATAAAACAAGCGGTTGGGCATATTTTAGCCTATCACGTGCCGTACTCTTCATGGCTGATGGATCACTGCGGATCTATCATAATTATATGCGTATGTATGCATTATAGATCACCGCGGATCTATCGATTTTGATATATACAAGTTTTGGATTAAAATAAGCAGTTGGACATAGTTAAGCCTATCGCATGCCTTGCTCTTCGTGGCCGATTGACAATTGCGGATCCATCATAAATATATGCGGGCGCACGCACAATAGATATTTGCGGAACCGTGGCCCAAGATATTTAAAGCCGTATAAAGCCATTATAGATCACAGCGTAGTTGAAGCTCTAGATATATTTATCTTTTTAACATCGCCAGGCTTTCCGCGTGCGTTTACTCTTTTGTGTGTTAGATCATTGTGGAGTTTCACTTTTGGCTCATGTACAAGCGTTACTGATCATTGCGGACCAGTGGCATCATCTGCATATTTGCCGTTGTAAACAGCACGTAGCTTGACGCACAATTCGGCTTTGTAGCGTGCCTTATTCTCTTTAGCCGAGGGGATCCTAGCGGATCACGGCAGAGTTAGCAGGTTGGAATAATACGCACGTATAACAGATCACTACGGTTCCGGTTCCGTTTAGACCCGTGCGCTTCACTTGCGGTAACTGTACCACGGCAACTTGCCTAATTTGTCTTTTCATTCCGGCAGATCACCCGTTGCCACCCGCGAATCACGTTACCCCTCTAGTGGCAGACAACTTCGACCGGGAACTAAGGCACCACCCAGATCAAATACAGGTTTCCTATGTGCTAGATGGCATACGAAACGGTTTCAGATTGGGGTTTCACGACACTCAGGAGCTCAAATCTGCACGAAAGAATAAGCCTTCAGCTCATCAGCATCCCAAAGTCATCGACGATTACCTGGCTAATGAAGTGGCACGAAAACGTGTGGCTGGCCCCTTTCCATCCCCGCCTCTAGCTAACCTTCACGTCAGTAGCTTTGGCGTAGTACCCAAAAAGGGTCAATCAAACAAATGGCGTTTAATACTCGACTTGTCGTCTCCCGGAGGACGAAGCGTGAACGACGGCGTCGATCCAGACGAATGTTCGCTTCAGTACGTTAGAATGGACCACATTATAACTATGGTAGGCAAGTACGGCACAGGGGCTTTAATGGCCAAATTTGACGTGGAAGCAGCCTATCGCAACATTGCGATACACCCCACTGATCGTTACTTGCTTGGCATGAAGTGGCGCGGCTACTACTATGTGGATCTCACCTTACCGTTTGGTCTTCGGTCTGCTCCTTATATTTTTAACTCGGTGGCGTCCATGGTGGAATGGATTTTACTAAACAATTATCAGGTTTCTGATCTGGTACACTATCTGGACGATTTCATTACCGTAGGTGCGCCGGACTCCAACCAGTGTCAGACTAACCTTTCAAAAGCCTTGGCCGTCTGCAAGATGCTAGGTCTTCCGCTTCATCCAGACAAGTGCGAGGGACCATCGGAATCTCTTGTTATCCTGGGCATCGAACTGGACTCTCGTCGTCAAGTCGCCCGTCTACCCCAGGAAAAGCTTATGGCCTTACATCAGCTGTTACGGTCTTGGACGTCCCGCAGTTATTGCAACAGGCGTCAATTAGAGTCTCTGATCGGTCACCTTCACCATGCTGCGAAGGTTGTATGGCCAGGCAGAGCCTTTATCCGTCGCATGATCGATCTCTTGGCCTGCTTCCGCCGAAAAGATCATCCGATAAGATTGAATAGAGAATTCCGTCTTGATCTCCAGTGGTGGGTTCGTTTCCTTGCAGAGTGGAATGGAGTTACGTTTTGGCAATTCCCTGGTCTATCATCGCAGCCGGATGTAGAAGTAACATCGGATGCTTCAGGGGCTATTGGATATGGAGCTTTCTATCTTAACCAATGGTTCAACGGCTATTGGCACCAGGGACAAGTCCAACAATCCATTGCCTATAAGGAACTTTTCCCAATCGTCATTGCCGCGCATACCTGGGGACCCAATTGGTCTCAAATGCATGTCCTTTTTCGCACTGACAATGAAGCCGTTGCATACATAGTAAACGCTAAGACATCAAAAATTCCCTGTATAATGCATTTGGTTAGGGCGCTTTTGATGTGTGCAGCGCGCTATAATTTTAGCTTTAAAGCCCTACACATTCCAGGTGTGCAAAATGAGATCGCTGACGCGCTTTCTCGTTTTCGTTGGCAGGAGTTTCGACGCCTAGCTCCGTGGGCCAACTCGATGCCATCACCAATGCCGCAGGAGCTTCTACTGCCACTACTACTGACAGACTAGAAGTCCGTTGTTTAAAGTTCTTGGTCAATGGTTTAGCTCCGGCGACTCGAAGGACTTATGCTTCGGCGCAAGCAAAGTTTATAGACTTTTGTGCTCAAAGGAATAGGATTCATCCCTCGGGTTCACCGTGTCCCACCGACGAATGGACGTTGTGCCTTTTTACAACATTCTTGGCAGTCTCTTAAGTACTCTTCTATAAAAGTATATCTATCTGCCGTACGAGCCCTTCATATCGAACAAGGTTTCCCAGACCCGATAGAACAATGTCTCCGGCTACAACGAGTTGTCCGAGGAATCAAACGCACTCAAGGTACTCACGTTGCGCAACGTTTGCCCGTCACGGACAGTATCATGCTAGTAATCTTTAGTTCCTTACAGATGACCAATTACGACCACCTTATGTTTTGGGCAGCATGTACTCTAGCTTACTTTGGATTCTTGAGATCTTCAGAGTTTACAGTGCCCAACTTGTCGTCCTTCTCGTCGTCTATTCACTTAGGACTGGACGATATAGCCGTGGATCCAAGCTCGACTCCATCTTGTCTTCGTATCCGAATAAAAGCAAGCAAGACGGATCCTTTCCGCAAGGGTTGTTTCATCCACATCGGCAAGGGACGCTCTCCTCTGTGTGCAGTCGAAGCCATGCTTTCATATCTGGTGTTCAGGGGAAACAAACCCGGTCCACTGTTCGTCCTAAAGAATGGTACGCCCCTTACGCGTCCTTTTCTCACAAGTTGGCTAAGGGAAATTGTACTGGCAGCTGGCATCCCTGGGAACTTTTCTAGTCATAGCTTTCGCATTGGAGCGGCAACAGTAGCAGCGCGCAACGGCGTGGCAGATCATCTTATTCAAGCCCTCGGTCGCTGGAAAAGCAACGCGTATCAAGTGTACATCAGGACTCCAGCTGAAAACTTAGCCAACCTATCTCAAAACCTAACTTAACCATCTTTACTATCTGGATTTATAATGACAGTTAAATGCCCTATAGTTGGTCGAAGTAATAAATTCTTGATTATTTTTATTATGACAATTATTATCATTATTATTATTATCATTATCCTTATCATTATTATTATTATTATCAACTTCTGTAGTGCTTGGGGTTCGTGATTGGTGCGGAGGTCCCATGTCACCCAGTCCTTAGTCCCTCCTTCTCCAAGCACAATGGAGTTCCGTTTGGTGGTGGACTCTGGCAGGGTTGCCATGGTTACCTCCTTGGGGTAAGCGAGATAGCGCATCAAGCTTACCTCTGTGCACCCAACCCCAAGCTCATCATTGTCGATGAGTTTTAAATGTGCCTAAATGGAATTTAGGCTAGTTAGAACCGAGACAAGCAGGTCAGCGGTTTGTTCTTGTGCCCTGACATTAGCTGGGACTCCCCGCACTACCAGTCCCTCGTGCTTTGCTAGTTGTCTTCAACGATTGCAGTACTCTGTTGTATACAGCATTTGTTCCCTCCCGCCTCTCCCTTGTTATATAGTAGTTAGTAACTTCCATTATCATCAGGTAAGTATTCCACTGACATTGTCAGTGTGACGGGTGCTAGGTGGTGGACTCTGGCAGGGTTGCCATGGTTACCTCCTTGGGGTAAGCGAGATAGCGCATCAAGCTTACCTCTGTGCACCCAACCCCAAGCTCATCATTGTCGATGAGTTTTAACTAAGCATGCGCAATAGAAACCGGAACTCCAAAATCGGAGCTGAAAATTCCGTTCCCCCAGAGTCTAATGTCGGGCGCCATAAGACCGCTGACAAAAAGCCAGACGTGACGCTGGGCTCGAGATTGCGTTTACAGTCGAAGAAGTCATCGAGAAAGTATTGAATTCTGACGAAGAGGAGGACGAAGAAGAAGAATATGAAGAGAAAGAAGAAAATAGAGCTGATGATGGTGCGATTGAGTCTTGGCTTGATAGTTTTCCGGCGCCAGAAGGTTTTAATAGAAAGCTTTTTAGGGACATCGGGAAAGAGGTTTGGAAACCCATCATCCAGCAGTGCTCAGTTAGCTGCAATCACGGTGAATTGCAGTCCACTGAGCGGTCAAAAGGTAGGCCTTTCTCTAGAATATATGTTTTAGTACAGAAATTTGATATCCTCACCAATGAAAACATGGTACTTGACAAATAATATACATGAATTGAACTTTATTTTTTCGTGTACACCATTTCTGAAAGCAGGAATATTTAATCATCACGACATTAGTTCTCTGAAAGCAGGAATATTTAATCATCACGACATTCGTTCTATAAAATTTGAAATAAAAAAAAGCTAAGAACTGATAAGAACTTATGTTTACTGATGTATCTTTTATTACAAATCAAACACAATCTTTTATTATATTAGCTTTATAGTTATCATAATCATATCATTACATATCATTAATTATGTACATTACATGACATTATATATGTATATTTCAAAATTCATACTTGATCGCGTTTTATTTATGTTATTTCTATTTAATGTTATCTTTTTTTTTGTCTCATTTTTTCTATTCTATAATATTATGTTAACTAAAAACTGACCATAATATATATAAAATTACTTATGTAAGCTATCTATCAAGATTGGTTAGCCAGCAATGGTTATTATAGGTAGCCTGCAACTTATCGTCTGTTTAATAACAAAAATTGTAAATTATGTATATATATAAGGTACTGAATAAACTTTTGTCATTTGTCATTAATACATTACTTTTTGTATAGCTGCTCAAGTCCTCTCCACTGCAACCCTCAATGCTGGTTCAATCCTCAGCAGCGAAGCTTTACTGTGGTTGAAAAGGTTACGTGTTCGTCTTGGGGGAAGGGTTGCTTTTAAAAGACCATACCATGCCAAAATGTCTAGAAGTATTCCCTATGATGTGTTCAAAGTTGCAAGACGTCTGGTGTCAGAAAACAGAGATGGTAGTTTCGATGAGCCTAGATGCTTCATCAAGAAGAACAACAAAGCTGAGGTTATCTGTTTTACCTCTATGTACTCTTTCCAAAAGTTTATATCTGTACTAACTGCATTGAGTATTATAGAGGTAAAACAGTACCTAAGCCGACAACTGCGAGCCAAAGGGAGAGAAGACCACATTGTGAAGCTTCTGGTAGAGGACGAGAAACAACTGGCTCTCACCTATTGGATTAATCGTGGCCAGCTTGATATTACTTTTGAATATGGAGAATGGAATACAATAAGCTATCCTTTCCATAACTGCAAATTTGATCCCGCCTCCTTTTGTACTACCTGACCTAATATTTATCACTAACAGGTTCCCATTTAAATCTGTACTTTCCCATTTAAATCTGTACTTAATATGCAAATTGTGTTGATATGTGCTAAGCACACAGATCAACCAATCAGAGAAGTTCACTTCAGAAATAATATACTCTGATTGGTTGATCTGTGACAGTGTTTAGCACACATCAACACAATTTGCATGAGTACAGATTTAAATGGGAAAGTATAGATTTAAATGGGAAACCTGTTCACTTTTGTTTACTAAAGACGTGTTGCTCCTACATCCAATGTTACAATCAGAAAAGGAAATCAAAAATTATTGTGGTAAGCCAGAGAACAATACATCAAACAAACTCAACTCGCATATGATTCAAGCTTAATTGGCTCTAACCTGAATGACAACAATGAAATGCCAGCTGTAAACCATTATGCCGCTCATGGTCTGTCTCTGTTTTCTGACACCAGCACATGGTTGATAGCAACATATCAAACAAACTCAACTCACATATGATCCAAGCTTGGCTCCAACCCAAATGACAACAAGATGCTAACCAGTAAACCACTACCGAGCCCTTTCCCTTTAAAGCTCTCAACTAAAACCTTCCTGGTAGGTAAAATGCTTTATAAAAATGGCTCTTTTAGGAGCCACCCACTTTTATAAAAGTGAATGCTGTAAGTGAGTACTGCAATGCACATCAAACACATTCATACACAATCAAATAACTGCATTAAATGGTCATATTTCTTTAATAAATAGTTAGTATATCCAAAATTGATATAAATAATAAATAGAAGTATGTACAAGGTTAAAAAGTTAATTAATATTATTATATACATTTATAAATATATATTTCATGTAATAGACAAATTTTCAATATATTTTACAATCATAAATCATTGTTTTTAAAAAGGATAAAATGCATATTTACATGGCTTTGATTGTTTTTTTTTTACATTATACATATGTACAAATATTTGTTGTCTCTTAAAATTAAATTTGTTCTTATACATCTCCAATGTTTTCTATTGTCTTTTAATAATTTCATTGATACTTTTTTAAATAATAAATAACTGTTTATGTAGAGTACAAAGACTAAAAGCATGTGCTTTGCACTATCTAGTACAAAATAGCATTAATTAAACATATTGTAGCATTGCTTTTAGTGTTAGTACTCTGTGATTTCCCTTGTTTCCAGTCCAATAAACTCAATATACAGCTGTGATAAGAAGGTAAATTTAAATTTACACCGTAAGTTTATCGTGTAAAATTCATTACAGTGCAAAATTTACCTTTTTATCAGAGCTGTTTCTTTAGAAACACTGACACAGTTCACACTAGCTTACACTAGTTCTCTGAACTAAATATAATTGAAACAAGTTTCCTCATGTAGTTTCAAGCTAAACTTGTAGCTTACATTGTAGAAGATATTAAAAACTTTACTTTTAATGTCACAATAATTTTGTATTTATACATGCATGTACATGTCATATGTAAACATTGCTTCCTATTTATCTTGGGAATTATGCAATATACACTTAATGACTGGTCCCGAGGGAAATTCGAGGGAAACAAAACTTACTGGTTTCCCGAGGGATCAGTCATTAAGCATTTTGTTATATAGCTAATCATTTTAGACAAGTCAATGAAGACAATTTGAATTTTTATTCAATGCGCTGGCCACTTGTATCCCGGTCGGGATACAGTTTGATTTAACTAGTATCACGTGAGCATCTAACAACCAATGAGAATGCTCGTTATATAGTCAAAATGATTAGCTATATAACAAATTATAATATACTTTTAGCATGAACTCCCCAGTCCTGTACATATGATGTAGGAAATACTAAGAGACAACAATTAATGGAGGTATGCACATATACATGTATAAATATATATATTTTTTCTTTTGGTCTTTCTTTCTTTTTTTTTTTTTTGAAAGAGCTCCAATGGGAATATGACCAAGTAAATCACAATAATAAATGGATTTGGATTGGCAGGTCAAGCAAGTTTTTTTATAATTTAGCACATTTTGAGTATACTTTATCTATTAATGTGTAGTGTAGCTGTGTTGATAGAATAATGCAGCCAATGAGCCCATGAAACAGTACTATTAAATTAGTACTTAATAACATAAATTAAACAATAGAAAACGTGCATTCGATAAACTTGTGATACAATAGATTTGATACTATACTTTTGTAACTAAAGTTGCTTGTGGTTTTGTTGAATTCAGGATTTTGACTAGTAGTAATTTAATAGAGCATCACACCTCTATTTCTTTGATATAGAGATATCTAATTAATTACTATATGTTTATGACTACTATTTGATACTTGTAGACTCTAGAAACATGTTTTCTATTGTTTTGGCCATTTTTTTGTTTTCTTCAGGTTAGAATAAAACCACACTAATGTTTTTCCTTATTTGTTTTACTTAATTATGATTGTTTATAAGGGTAATAATCAGAAGACAAGATAACTTGCACAACAATTTCCCAAATTGTCCTTTTTTAAGAGCAAAATTGACTTTTCAGAATTTCAGATGTACAATTTTGGAAATAGGATTTCTGTACAATTGAGTGCAAACACTTAAAACATGAAATAGTACTAACTAAGTAGTACAAAATAGCACTAATTGAACAATAAAAAAACAAAGGAATTTGCATTATTTAGTACTATTTAGATTTAGTACTAATTTTTTTAGTGTTTGCACTCTGAAGCCACCTAGTCAAGAGTCATATACATAGGCTATGCCATTCAAAAAGGTCTTGGATGCACATATAGTATTTTCATTCATGTAGCTATGTATGCTCAAAATCTACAAATTGTAGGTACAGAGGACTGAGACAATATTGAACATTATTTACAAAATTCTGTACTTCTTAACTCTGGAAATTCAAAATCTAATAAAAATCCACAATAAATTTGCTAAATAAAAAACTGATACCTTTCTTAGTATTGGGGCACTAGTCCATCACATTATGAAACACTTACAAATGAAATCAATGTATCAATGTGTACAAGATCCATTTGTAATCTAATGGAAAATACTGATTAGACTTATAGCACATGCATGTTGTTATAGAAGTTGTTTTAGTAGTAAAAGTAATTTATGTGCTGTGTTTGGCTAGCTCATTGTCCAGTTTTTCACTATATGCGCAGTCCACAGTATACAAGGAAAACACTGCCTTCACTCTCGGCAGCCTTAGAGTTCATTCAAGACCTTGCATGGGCAGTGTTTCCCTAGTATATGGACCTTCTAACTGGTAAATAACATATTATTTCAATAATGCTAAACCTAAAACATCCATTAATTCAAGGGAGTTTTCTTTTTAATTTTGTAAAATAACCAGAAATACTTTATTACATTTACCTTAATAATAAGGTTGTTGCTTGACTTTTGACACAAATAAGTAATTACAAACACTATGTGATTTGTTGGATTTTACAATACAAATATATACATATTTATATATATATTCAAAACAATGTTTTACAAATTTAAAAAATTAAATTGATAAATGTTACCTTCATTGTTTCCATGGAGTCCATAGCAAATGCAAAAATTGAAAGAAAAGTACATACATGCAATTAAGGCAACAAATAGATAAATAGAATATAATTTCCTAAGAATTTCATTATATTACATTATTTACAATTAATAAATTGAATTAAATTGAGAAGGGAATGTATTTCAAATGCAATTATATATAAGACAACAAATAGATAAATAGAATATAATTTCCTAAGAATTTCATTATATTACATTATTTACAATTAATAAATTGAATTACTTTGAGAAGGGAATGTATTTCAAATGCAATTATATATAAGGCAACAAATAGATAAATAGAATATAATTTCCTAAGAATTTCATTATATTACATTATTTACAATTAATAAATTGAATTAAATTGAGAAGGGAATGTATTTCAAATGCAATTATATATAAGGCAACAAATAGATAAATAGAATATAATTTCCTAGGAATTTCATTATATTACATTATTTACAATAAATTAAATTGAGAAGGGAATTGACTAAGAATGAGATAAATTATTAAAGAACTACCTAGAAATTATTGATTTAATTTGTGCTCTAAAGGGGTGTGAACAATACTTACACAATAGACTTGAAGGGGCCTTGTCAAGACCACATCCACAAAATAAATCATTGTCAATGGCACGCTTTGGAATGTATGCCAATCCACTAGAGGACACAGGCTTAGTAATGTTATACCCCTGTTTTCTCAACCAGATTAAAGAAACATATTCATGCATAAAAATTTGTTCCCATCTTGAATTAAAAATTGTATTTACACTATACTTACCTATGGAAACATGCTTTGATTCCCTTCCCTCCATAGAATTAAGACCCAACCCCATCCCATACTTACCTTTCATTTCCCTAGTGTGAACCGGCACAACATGGCCTAATGTCCACATTGTTTGATTAAAATTAAAATGACTAATATTCAACTTAAAAACAACACTACAAAAATGCTCAAGTTCACTTACCTGCTCATCTGAAATGTCAAGACGGTTAAAAAGGGAAACACAATTACGTAGATTTAAGGCAAGAAATGCAAGAACGTGAAAATGAAATTTAGATTTAGTATTGTCCTGTACCCCTGGTTCAATTGCATCAATTAAAAACATAAAATTGTGAAGAAAAAGTCTGGAGTCTTTTCCAGTAAACCTGTATTCAAATTTTTTTGCAACATCTACACCTGTTTCATCATAATGTTTCATTACCTTTTTTGCCAGCCTAGATAAAGAACACTTGGACTTGAGGACATTGACATAACAAACCAAAGGACAATTAGATGACAACTGTGAAAAAGAAATATGATCAGATGGAATGTTGGAGACTTTAACAACTTCTTCTAAAAAATATTTATGTACAAGAGCACAAGCATTATTTTTTAAATGCAATGGCTCTACATGAGCTACATCAATAACATTTTCAACAAGAGGTTTGAACTCTTGACGGCTTTTCAACCCAGAAATTAATTCAGTAATTTTTTTTCGTTTTGTTTTTTGTGTTAGTTTTTTTCTTAGGAGGCCCTTTTTCTCTTCTTCGACCTTTTTGACCACTTTAAGTCTGTGAGTGTAGTCCCAGGGTTTCCAAAGATGTTTCTCCTCTCTTCCAAATGTACCATTAAGGCTTGTCCCATTGGTAGTTGATACATCTGCAAAAGAGGAGAAATATTTTGCACTATTAGTAAGTTCACCAGCAAGAAAGGCAAGCATTTTCATATCATTTGGCAATTCAGATATCTTGAATTTTACAGTAACGTTTCTAGTGCCATTGAAAATTGTGTATGTTTCTTTCTGCAAAGTCTTGATTTCTGAAAGAAGAAAACTAATATATCTTAATACAGGGAGAGCATTTTCAGAACAATTTGCACCAAAAATTAAAAAGTTTTCATTGCTGCTAAGGACTCCACGGCCAATGTTAAGGAAACTGGCAAGCCATGCACAGGCTGTGTCATCCTTGCCAAATGGTGCACCATCACCCCCTAAAGCAACATTAAAAGTATTAGTATCATCAAACCATGTAAGATCATAGCCACTAGTTTTATTGAAATAAAACTTAGCCAAATAAATCAAAGTTTCACATAAACTTCTGTAACAACCACTCACCTTATCGTCCATCCCATGACACAATTCTTCAACACTATAGAGAGTACCGATTGGAATAGACTTAATGAATGGCATAAGCTTATTGTATGACACCAGTCTAGGGACCGGACAATCGGCAATTGTTATACGTGTCGTCTGTGTCTTCTGATTATTAACCTTATAACCACTATCCCTGTACAGTTTCCTATATTTCCTTTTACCCGTAACCCCCCCACTATAATACACAGCTACACTACGGCACATATTTTCATTGGAGCTCTCATATTTATTCAGTTCTGACTTGTATTTCTTTACTGCAACTTTGCTACACTTTGGGCTCTTCATCATCATCTCTGTTATAATTTCTTTGCTGCATCTATTCAAAACTGTGTCAATTAATCCAACACTTGCTGCCCTCTTGGTACCCCCATGTATTTCTTTTGCTGCCTCAAATGTCTCTCTTCTTCTTTTTCTCCCACATGTATCCTTTAATGTCACCTTTCCATCCTTGAATTCAGTTTTTCTCCTTTTCCTCCTTTTCTTAACTTTCCTACTACTTCCTGTCTCCCCTAGCTCCTTCTGAATATCATGCAATTCCTCTACTTCCTTGACTGTCTGCCCTACCTACATGTTTAGTTTAGAAAAACCTTTAGTAAGCTACCTGATTTACTACCTAAGCCTATACTACTAAGGTTATTGTCATAATTAAAAACAAACATGGCATGTATAATGTACATAAGTTAATAGGTTTACAGTAGAGTACAAACACTAAAAGTGTGCAACATAAATACCACTAAATACTGCTAAATTATGCAAATGCTTTTGTTCTCTATTGTTTAATCAACACTATTTAGTGGTAAATAGTACAAAATATTGCACACTTTTAGTGTTTGTACTCTAATATATTAAATATTAATGTGGATGGTCCTGATTTTACACCTACTATTTGTCATTTGAGCCTGATCGAAACAAATATGATATCAAAAGCAGCTCATCAAGTTGCAAACTGTATGGTTGTCACTTGAAATTATATAAATTTATTATAATTAGTCATGCAGTTACCAGAAATAGAGATTTGGCTAAATTGATATGAGAACAATTTTGTAAAAAGCTGAATACAGTGTACATAGTGAATAGATTCTTTCTATATACTCAGGTGTTTGAACAATTAATTATTTATGCTTTATATTTTTAAACTGTCAAGAAGCGCCCGCCTCGTTCCAACATGATAATGATAAGATTTAATGTGAAGGCTTAAAATATTTTTTACCTTTCACATAAAAAAGTATAATTAATATATGACATCCAGTTTAAACCCGGAGTATCCAATCGATGAAATCGATAATCGATAAAATGGATATCAATCTTTATTATATAACATATAGTGGTATACCGAGTGATATCAACTAGATAAAAAGCCTATCCTAGTCATGAAGATATCATTGATATCGCACATGTGTGATATCACTCTCAACCAATCAACTTTCAAAAATGTTTTTTTTCTTCAATCTGTTATATAATAAACAGAACATTACATGTGCGCTTGGAGATATGAATTTTATCTTCTCGTGTTGAAAAGATATCCCACTCATTCGCTGCGCTCACTCGTGGGATATCTTATCAACACTCGAAGATAAAATCCATATCTCCGCGCGTCCATGTAATATCCTCTATATATATCCTCTATATCAATCGATATCAATTTATCGATTGATATTGAAAATCGATAATCAATCGATGGCAAAAATCTTTGTGACCTTCATCGATTGAGCGATAACAATTTAGCCGGTATCGATTGACATTCGATGACAATTTAGATATCGATTGATAATCAATAATAATTCAGTATATCGATTATCAATCGATGATATCAATCGATATCAATTACCTAATTATATTGATTGATATCGATTGATCGATTGATTTTCCGATGATCGACTATCATCGATTGGATACTCTCCACACATATATGTATACACTCTAAGATTAACTAAATATAAAATTGTGACGAAATTGTAAAAATACTTGTATATATTATGTGAAATAAATTGATTGATTGATTGATACTCCGGGAGTTTAAAGCTTATTCAAAATAATAAAAATGTCATTGCAGTATTAAAGCTTTAATAGGCTTTGAAAATCGATGGCCGAAACAACATTGAGTCAAATCCCCGTAAATCATGTATCATACTATCATAAAAAGCTCGAAAAAGTATATTTAAGATTATCTTACCCTCTCGTCCAATCTTTCTGATTGAACTTTCTTTGCTTTCAGTATTTTCGTCTTCTCCTTGATTTCGTTGTCTACTTGTCTGATTTCCATCTCTATCTGTGCAAGAGTCCGATTCTTCATCATCTGTCTTTCCCTCTGTTCTCTTTGATGTTGTCTGTGTAATTCTATTCTATATCTTCCCATGTTTACGTTCACTCGATGATTTACAAAATTAGCGGTATCTTTGAAGGGTCGGCGCGAAAAATCAGAGATGAAAATTGAAAAACTAAATCGATAGAGTTGAAGATAGGACAATAAACGAGCCAAAAATCACATTTAAAACATAACAAAACTTAAAACAAAAATTTTTTACCAAGCATTATTTCACACGTCTTAACCATAAACTTCCAATTGTACCAAAACAGTCGAAAACAAAGACTTGTTTTGGTTGACTGAACCAAAGCAAACCTGGCAAGTTTGGTAGCAATGCAAAGCTCTGTTTACGCTCTACGTTTTCCCGCCATCCGATCGTTCATCGATTGATATACACGAAAATTACGAAGCCACGAATGAAGCACTCGGAGCTGTTCGTTATTTCGAACCCAGGCTCCAGGAATTTGCGCCCGTCCAATATGGCGGCTTGTCACACTCTAAAGTGCTGTTTTTCGAGGCGCGCGTGCCCGCCGAATTCGATCGACTATAAACAGTTCCGTCTCGTCGACAGATTCCTTTTTTTTTTTCTAGTCGATATGCTAGACCAATGAGAAGTTTACCTTCATTTCCGGGAGGTTCAACCAGACTGGTTCGTCAAAGATTTTATCGATCACGTGAGTCACTACTAATTTATAGTAATCATATCAAGCAGAGGGGAGATTTGTATGAGCATGCGCGACCTTGTCCGATAACAATGAAAGGTAATGTTTACGTTTTTTAATATCGTTTACAGTCGTTTGTTCTTGCTTGGATAGCCGTAAATTAGCATTAGAACCTTTTTACGTCCTTCTTCGACATGGAGAATATATTGCTGTGCCAATTAGACGTCAAGAAAACATTCCAATCGCTTTAATTATATCTGGGGAAATTTCGCATGAAATCGCAGTCTCTTACAAGAAACAGCTGAAATGTTACTATTTCATAATCATTTATCTCAAAATCTAAACAAAGTTCCAAAAAGTAATGTTATTGCAGAAATGCTTTGGCCCTTCCCGGCCTGCTAGCAGAGTCTTCCACAGTTCGATTCTGAACTGTGGAAGACTCTGCTAGCAGGGAACTTTGGCCCCTTTTCATTGAAAGATAATTTTACAATCCTGATTTGACAAAAGATGGGGAAATGTTATATTTTTGAAAATATTCATCGGCATACCACAGTCATCAGTATCTAACTGGAATGTTCTTAATTTTATTTCTCAAAATGAATCGTTGACTTTCCTCGTTCTTTGCCTAAAAAACTTTAACTGAAGTGTTAAAAATTATGTAGCAAAGAATGTAGTGAGATCGGTAAACGATTTGTTCAGTTTTTATTCAGAGTTGATTCAGGAACACATTATGTATTCACCTCCCAAGTTCATGATGATTTTTAAATTTTTTGGATTAGTTCCAAAAATATCATTTCAGAAAACATCAGTCAGTTGACTGTCCTTTCATGCCATATTATTGATTTAAGTGGGGAAATGAGTCAAAATAACAATTTTGTTATTGTATTACAGCGCCTTTCGTACTATTACGTGACATCCGTGATGAGTACACCGTGACACCATAATTAGTTGGTATTGTGAAATTTTGATTGACTGCTGTATAAAGAATGTCTTTTGCACCTTGGTAAACAATGGATGCCTATTTATCAAATGATTGGCGGGAAATGCTTTTTTATGAAATTGCATAAAAATTACCTAACACTTTTTGGGCAATCAAATTGAGAAAGTCACAGTAAACACTCTAGCGATTAGAAATTGCGGTCATGCGAATTTTTAATAGTTCAGCGGTCTAGCGCATGCTCATACAAATCTCCCCTCTGCTTAATAATAACATATAATATATCTAGATTATTGTTATTTTTTTGTTTTTGTTATATAAAATCATGTAATTTGTGATTTAAACAAAACATACAATGCAAAGCTAAAGTACTATATTAGGCTACTTAGACCTAAGATAAATTTCGCCCATTATATATACCTCCCCCGGTATGAATGTGAATCTTAATCAATATGTTAATCTGGGCTGTAAACAAGGAAGTGGTACCAGTCAATCATATATTATTTTGCCCTTTTGACCACGCTTAAACGTTTGAGCAGGTATGACATTTTTTGGGATTAATGGATTTATTTTCAAATTTAGCATCCATCAAAGCAATACTTTTCAGATATCAATCACAACCAAACTGACAGGTATTCATATATGTTTTAATTAATTGCTTTTAGCTAGCTCTCGATCACTCATTGTATATTGAGCCCCAAACCAAGAGAAACGTGCCTCAAACCCGCACAGGCCCGGTTCGACTCGGCCTGGGGTTTCTTCAACATTTAAGTGTTCTTTTTTCGCATTCACGCTTCACGGAACATAGCGTTCTCAATCTCACCAAAAAAACCCTTATTGCCCAAGATGACGTCATTCAATAAAATGATAATAACAGGAAGTAATGAACTAAAAGATTTGAATTGGGCTAAAACGTACATAGCAACGAGTAAGCTGACTTTGTCTTTTAATCCCTTGTCTCTAAACACAGTTGACATAGATAAAAAAAAAACGACTGCCATGGGCCGGCGACTTAAAGTTGCTGCGTGACCCCCTCTCCCTTAAATCGATCAGCTCATTCTTTCCCCAGAAATAGAAAGAGCACCTCAATATTAGTAAAATAGCAAAATTTCAGCTCTTAATATGAATGACAGAAGAAATGGCGAAAACCGCTGAATAAAATACGTCATATGAGCTTTTTCATGCAAATTCCAAGACCCAAACATCAACATTGAATAGGGGAAGGGGGATACGAGTTTGCAAATCGTTATGGTATACTTAACTGTGCATGTGATTTTAGTTGTGGTATGGTATGTGGTATTAATATTTATATGGTAAGGAAAATTACTACTTATTGTCGGTAGCCCCTTCAGCTGCAATTAGGCTGGTCTCCCAAGAATCCGGACAGTGCACTTTTTCCAAAGAATAATGAGCGAATACTGCCAATAAAAATATACTACGATAGGTATAATCAATAAGGTTCAATGTGTTATTCTTTTGAGACATGTTATAGTGACAGGGATCTGATGACTAAGGAATTCAAAATTAATCAACAACCAATCAACGCAAGCACATTTAATGCACACCTTCATTAAAACCTCCACACATTTATAAATTAATATATTTACATATTGTACAACAGAATATTTGTCCTGTGAAATACTGTAATATTCTGGGTATCATTACCAAAATCTGTTACAGTGAGGATACTCGAACCATGAATACTTGACTTTTTACATGTTATTATTTTCTGAACCTTCTACTGCCCCAAAACCTCTAAAAATGAAGCAGTGTCGAGTACAAATACACTAACTGTTTATAATAAATCTTATTTCTAATCGATTCGCTCATGTGATGTGGGAACTCAAAGTGTTCACGGTTCGACTGTCCTCACTGGCCTGGGACAAGCCAGAACAAGAGCGCGCGATAGGCGTTTAGATAGAGGATCGAAACCCGTATTCTTCGAGGGGTTCGGTTGTTTCGCTAAGCTTTTGTCACGGTGACTAGATCCAAGTAATCGAGCCGGATTAATCCACACGGACCACATTGCCATACTAAAATTGACTTTTAATAGCAAAAATTCACTGGCATATTCTCATCCTGTTACCTGATTGACAACCGTTCTGTCCAGCTATTGAGTAATAAATAGAGAGTATCGCCAGAATACGGCGAGAAACATTTTCATCATATTTTTCGTTTAATTTACATTTTGTTGTTATTAATAAATATGTGAAAAAGAGTGATATCGGATAAATATCGGATTGAAATTGACTTTGTTCTCAATGCCTCTTACATAATCCACGTCATTTCAAATTAGCGCAATCGCCCCATTTCGTGATTAACGAAATCACGAATTCACTATCATGTACACAAGTTTAAAGAAAGGTTGTCCAAGAAAACTTGTCGTTCACGAGGTCAAGGAAATATGGGTAAAATACGAATAGTCACTAAGTTGGCCAGGTGGGCCAAATTGGAAAAAGCCCTGCTTTATCAGTTTACCAAATATATATTTATTAGGTAAAAACTATTAGGTAGTAGCTCTTTTGTTTTTATTTCTTGGTTTCAATATTTTCCTTCTATCATAAATCCCACTTCGACAATTTCTTGACGAAAATAAAATATACAAGGAAATTCAGAATTCAGTATTCTACTAAAATATTTCCTTTTCGCCTTACAATGACCTGGACAACCTTGTCGAAAACGGTGTTTATATTACTCATTTTCCCTGTGGATCAATTTTTTTATATTTTGAAATCCAGTGGGTCGTCAATTGACGACGCAGGGGGAGGTGGTAAGGTTGGTGTGTCCTCCAAATTAAAACATGTCAGTGTTTGATAATGGCTTGGTCCACCTGTGTCCCTTGGACGACGACGTAGCTGTTCATGCCGTAACCTGTCAACAACATAATAATTAGTATACCGTATTTACTCGAATAAGCGCCGCGGTTAAGATTAAAACATTTTCTCGATCTCACTGTCCCCTTCTTGGTCAGAACTACGAATATCGGAGAGATAACTTAATGGGCGAGCGGTGAAATATAATCAATTTGAACTGAAGAATATAGCTTTTGATAAAAATTGTTTTCCAATGCTGTTCTAGAGTACCATAACAGCGTTAAAGTGCGGCGCTTATCCGAGGAAGGCGCATTTTGGGGGGCGGCGCTTTATAAATTACCGCATCGATCACCCGGCGCGGTAAAAAATGCTTTATCACTATAGATTCTCCACAGCCGGTGGCATAGATAAACCCAATGAATTGAAGTTCAACAAGTGAAGTTCTATAGGCGGCAGAGCATTACACCAGTATTGCCATTTGGACGTTGACGTTATTTTACAACCAGTACCAGAGAATGCTATAACAACTGACACAATTTATTCAACCAAAGGACGAAGGCACAGCATTCTGGTACTGTTATAGTATATGATTACAATGCAAATGCCCTATTGCTTAAATTGTTCAAATTACCGCATAAACGTTTTCATCATTAAAATTGTCCAATTAAATGTTCAATTGACCAATTGATGCTGACTACAATTATAGATAATAATACTAATAATAGCGCTGATGGTAACAACGCTAATATAGATTATTTATTTATTCAATCGCTTTCTATCTTAGTTTAGGTGGGGGATCACACAGAGCGAGGCTCCAAATTAAGTGTGCCTTTTTGAGAAGTGTTCGCCCTTTTCACAACATGCGCCGGAACGTCGTTATACGAAAAGAAATTTGCAGATGTAATTACAAAGACATACGCGAACCCCGCACCAACTTATGAGAACAATGCTGATGATGATGTCAATCGCCAAATCACAAAGACTATTACTACAACCATATGCGGTAATGACGGTTTGACCTACCTCTTCCCCATACCAGCTGTCCATGGTCTTTTCTTGAGCTCACTAGCAATATCATGATCGTTGATTCTGCAAATCAAATCAAATTGCATGTACAAATCAATCGATTATCTTTTATCCTTATCTGCACCCGCCTCGATTCAAGGAGGAATGAGCTTTGGAAAGATATGAAAAAACCATCTGTTACCATTTATTCGTGGAAATGAGATGCCGATTAATTAAAGTGCACCTGACGCCCTTTATGATATTTTGCAAATCTGTTGTACATGAGGTGTATAATAAGTGCACTTTCTTGATGTCGACCACTCCTTTTTTAGATATGAACAATTGAAATCGGAAAATGCAAATGAGGTGACGTCATCCCAAGAATTTGTCAAAGTTTTGTTTCAAAGCTGAGAACAAGCTTGTTTTTGTAAAGTAGTAAAAATGTTAATGGTAGTGTGAATATTAGTAATACAGATATTGAGCTTTAAAAAATTGCTAATTATTTCAAGAGAACTTTTGTATATTTGATGAGGCCTGGGATGACGTCATTTCATTTGTATTTTCAGATTTCAAATAATTATATCTCAGAAAGGAGAGGTCGACATCAAGAAAAATTAAGTACACTTATTATACACCTCATGTACAACAGTTAGAAGTTTTTCAAAGAAGAACATGTGAGTTAAGTGTCAGTGTCATATTCTTGTAAATAAAGAGTGTACTGAATAGTGCTTGTGTGGTAAAGAGGGGGTGGGCTGCCTCAGTTGAAAGGGATTTACTCCTGAATTATAAGTAGCTTCGCCAGAAATAAAATAGACCAATACTTACACTAATTTTGCGTTGAATTGATTCGTTGAAATCTTTGTGGAAATAGTTTCCTACAAAAAAAGTGAGAGTTTTTAACTATTAATATTCTCCATTTACATGACATATATACAACTACCACTATTTCTGTTGGTTTTAGTCTTTAAGAGAGCATGTCCATTAAAATCGAACAAGTCGCGGCCATGGATAAAAAATGGATTTTGCTCAAATTTTGCCCAAATGTACTTCATTATATTAAGAAATGAACTGCATTGTTTTTTAAGAAAAATAGATTTTTATTTTTGAGAAAATGCGTTTTTAAAATGTCCTCCCGAATTCGCCATTTTAGCATCCAAATTTTGAGTTGAATTTAACGACCGAGTTCAGTACGAAAATCGATTCTAGTGAACTTAAAACTGCTAAAACCCTGCTCCATGCTATCTAAACATCCGGTTACGTGACTTAGAAGAAATTTGAGTTACTTTTTGTGACAGAAATAATCTTACTTTTAGGACACGTGATTCTACTTGATTGACGATATCCTCTAAACAAAATCGATTTTCACCATGCGATAAAGTTCCAAATCTAACAAGCTTCAGTTGGTTAGTTCTTTAAACAATAAGCTTTCATATGATGTAAAAATTTCGCTTGGCAAATAAATATGTGTTGCGCTACAGCTCATTGAAATCTTCAATTTTTGACCTTTTGAGGTCATACGCGATAATTTCCCACACGTGCATAATCGAAGAATATTATCTCTTATTATTACTGATTTGCCTTCCAATTACAAGAAATACACTTAAATATCATTTCTTACCTTGTTAAAGCTGATATCTGCTGTAGTAATCTCGGTATTCGTTATAATGGTATCCGTAAGACTTCATAGTTAGTCATCAGTAATAACGGCTATTTACACACTGATTATTATCAAATATGTCAATTGTCCAGCGCTTACTAAACGGAGTTCAAATCCCTTTCACATGCAGCCAAGCTATATTTTCTTTTTGAACTGAAGTCCTGCCACATTATTATATATCATTATGATTTCGAAGTGTGGTTTGTGGTACAGCTGAAATCGAATTGTGAGTACGTAAACAAATGGCCTGGAATGATGCTAATTATAAACTACGACTTACTAGGGGAGGGACGGTACGTTTCAAATAATGGTTTTTCTCTGATATCCCAACAATTTGGTGTTTAAGACTTCTGATGAACTGTTAGATAAATCATCTCTAGTGATGTATGCCAATGATTAGTTGCTTTATGATCTTTGTCATAATCATGATCTGCAAAATAATGCCTAAGTTTCTAAAGTTACACAGGGAGCCCAATTTCCTGGGATTCGCGACTATGTAAAAGAACGCCGGAATTTGAATATGTATTTTTTCTCTCTGTGTTTTCTCTGCGCAGTCATAATAAAGTCCACTATTGGATTTTACTCTAGGAATAAGACCATAAGTATTCTATCGAGTTGGATATCTTAATTAATTAATCCCTTATGCAGCAAGGAATTGTATTTTTGTATCGTCATTACGAAAGATAAACACAGCTGTTTAATCTATTAGCACTAGTTTAACGCAGTTGCTGTAAAGAAATGGAAGCGTGTTGTTCGTTTAAGTCTCTCGTTGGTATAGTAGTTCTTGTGGTGCTGATGCCAAAGATCGAAAGCGCCATACAACCTCTGTCTTACTGGCAGTCAAAATCAAATCAATAAACTCTGCATATAGTATATGACCAATAGTATATGCATTCCTACACAAATCTTGCCGCCCCCGGGGGGGGGGGGGGGGGTACTCCCTTTGTCCAAGTGGTAGGGGTGATCGGCGGAGATTTTGAAAATGACCCCTAAAAGGTACGCTCAGATACACATAAAGCAGAGTAAAAACGACCCTTACAACTGATTTTTGAGCCAAATCTCTAAATGGACCCTAAAAGGTACGCACTGGAAATATTTTAACCCTAAAAGGTACGTCGATCACCCCTACCACTTGGATTAAGGGAGAACCCCCACCCCCCCCCCCCCCCCCCCCCCCCCGGGCTTGCCGCACTTGGATCGTCTCATATATGGTCTACAACACTGAAGTCAATGACTATACATTTAAGATGTCCAATATATAAGTCGGATATTTGAATGAACTTGCCTTTATTTTCATAATGAGGCTGACATCTACCGAGTGTACGGAGCTATTGTTTCCCATATTGTGACAAACGTGGAAAAAATAATGCATTTTTTTAATTTGCAAAAAGTGTCTATGTCATACCTACATCATCTCAAGGTAAGTGATAGTCATTTTACAAACATGACAACATGTTACTTGATTGGCTAGTTCAGTTTCTATTTTGCGCTGAATAACACTTTTGTTGCACTGGATAGCTTTTATTCCAGGCATATGCAACCAGATATTTAATAAGTTTTGATTTATAAAGGATTTTTTCCATCTTTGTTTCCTATAGGGGAAACTTGTCAACACAGTCTCGTGGGTGGGGAAACAAATTATCGTAAATGCTGGCTGGGAATTCAGATGTAAAATACATGACTGGATGTTGAGCAGCGGATACTTTTTTCCCAGGGGTGTTAATTATTAACTATAATTAACGTGGGATCACTTGTTATGTGTTGTACACAACATTTATTTCATTTTGTTAAAAGTTGGTCCTTGGGTACTCCTAGTATTCCTGTTCAGATTAGCACGGCTAACATCCCCCGAGAATTGGGTTCCCTGTGTAATTTTAGAAACTTAGGCAAATCATATTATTTTGCAGATCATGATTATGACAAAGATCATAAAGCAACTAATCATTGGCATACATCACTAGAGATGATTTATCTAACAGTTCATCAGAAGTCTTAAACACCAAATTGTTGGGATGTCAGAGAAAAACCATTATTTGAAACGTACCGTCCCTCCCCTAGTAAGTCGTAGTTTATAATTAGCATCATTCCAGGCCATTTGTTTACGTACTCAGCTGTACCACAAACCACACTTCGAAATCATAATGATATATAATAATGTGGCAGGACTTCAGTTCAAAAAGAAAATATAGCTTGGCTGCATGTGAAAGGGATTTGAACTCCGTTTAGTAAGCGCTGGACAATTGACATATTTGATAATAATCAGTGTGTAAATAGCCGTTATTACTGATGACTAACTATGAAGTCTTACGGATACCATTATAACGAATACCGAGATTACTACAGCAGATATCAGCTTTAACAAGGTAAGAAATGATATTTAAGTGTATTTCTTGTAATTGGAAGGCAAATCAGTAATAATAAGAGATAATATTCTTCGATTATGCACGTGTGGGAAATTATCGCGTATGACCTCAAAAGGTCAAAAATTGAAGATTTCAATGAGCTGTAGCGCAACACATATTTATTTGCCAAGCGAAATTTTTACATCATATGAAAGCTTATTGTTTAAAGAACTAACCAACTGAAGCTTGTTAGATTTGGAACTTTATCGCATGGTGAAAATCGATTTTGTTTAGAGGATATCGTCAATCAAGTAGAATCACGTGTCCTAAAAGTAAGATTATTTCTGTCACAAAAAGTAACTCAAATTTCTTCTAAGTCACGTAACCGGATGTTTAGATAGCATGGAGCAGGGTTTTAGCAGTTTTAAGTTCACTAGAATCGATTTTCGTACTGAACTCGGTCGTTAAATTCAACTCAAAATTTGGATGCTAAAATGGCGAATTCGGGAGGACATTTTAAAAACGCATTTTCTCAAAAATAAAAATCTATTTTTCTTAAAAAACAATGCAGTTCATTTCGTAATATAATGAAGTACATTTGGGCAAAATTTGAGCAAAATCCATTTTTTATCCATGGCCGCGAAAGATCGAATTTGTTCGATAATTACTGACATGCTCTCTTAAACATGTAAGTTTTTACCTTTTCCTCCTCCTCATCTTTCTTATTTTTATTTTCATCTTCTTTACTTTCCTCAGTTGTCACGACGCTCACAGGAACATTAGTAAGTGTATGTGGATCGACAAGGACATCATAAGGAGCCATCGGGTGCTGATAAGAAAGAGGTTCATAGATATCCCAAGTTTTGGGTTGTCCAAATGTACCTAGAAAACAAGACACCATCAATCATTTAATAAAACTAAGGGCCTCTTTAAACGAGCCCAACATGTTGGACTAACATTGTTGCGATACGGTTTGTTGAACACTAGAACAAAAGAAATGTTGTATGATTTTCCATCCAACATCATCCAACAGGGTGTTTAAACATACCAATCATGTTGGAACAACAGCCCGTTTAAAGAGGCCATAACACTACATCACTTTTGCACGCCTCCCTTCTCCATTCCCTCTATATTCGTATTCACCTCATTCACATTCGCCCCATTTGCATCCCTTTGGGCTGGCTACACAGGCAAAAAAACCGTTCATTTATAAGTAGCTGTGGATACATCTGTTTATCAAATTAAGTTATTTGAGTTAGTACTACTTATTCGTTTTTTTTGTTTTTTTTTTTCAGTGAGTAACTGTGGATGTATCGATGTACTAAGTTATTCGAGTAGCCACTACATACTCGTTTTTGCAGTGAGTAACTGTGGATGCATCGATTTACTAAGTTATTCGATTAACCACTACTCTGTCATTTTTGAAGCGAGTAACTGTGGATGCATCGATTTATTCAAGTAACCACTACTCTGTCGTTTTTTAGGTGAGTAACTGTAGATGCATCGATGTACTAAGTTATTCGAGTAACCACTGCTCTGTCGTTTTTTCAGTGAGTAACTGTGGATGAATCGATGTACTAAATTATTCGAGTAACCACTGCTCTGTCGTTTTTTCAGTGAGTAACTGTGGATGAATCGATGTACTAAGTTATTCGAGTAACCACTGCTCTGTCGTTTTTTCAGTGAGTAACTGTGGATGCATCGATGTACTAAGTTATTCGAGTAACCACTGCTCTGTCGTTTTTGCAGTGAGTAACTGTGGATGCATCGATGTACTAAGTTATTCGAGTAGCCACTACACATTCGTTTTTTCAGTGAGTAACTGTGGATGCATCGATGTACTAAGTTATTCGAGTAGCCACTACACATTCGTTTTTTCAGTGAGTAACTGTGGATGCATCGATGTACTAAGTTATTCGAGTAGCCACTACACATTCGTTTTTTCAGTGAGTAATTGTGGATAACTCAACTTATTCAATTTGTTGAGTAACCACTACTCAGTCGTAATTATATAATTCAGTAAGTCATTGAGTAACTATTAATCAGTTGTATTTCCAGTGCGGTATGTATATTGATGTACATTAATTAAAGAATAATGCTAGTTTGTAAGTGTAAGACTTACCAATAAAATGCCCTTCCCAAGTCCAAGCACGCACTGTGCAATCCACTGATGACGTCAAAAGGACACTGTACGCCTCGGCAATTTCAACACTGCGAGAATAATAAAGGTGTCGTACATTGGTTGAAATATATGATGATGATGATGATAATAGTGTGAACGACTATGACTATGATGATGATTAATTATGATAATACTGATAGGCATTGTGATGATGGTGGTGGTGGTGGTATTGGCAATAAGATGATGATAATAGTGTGGACGACTATGACAAAGATGGTGATTAATTATGATAATACTGATACACATTGTGATGATGATGGTGGTGGTGGTATTGGCGATAAGATGATGATGATGATGATGATGATGATGATGATGATGATGATGATGATAGTAAAAATGACAGTACTGAGGCAATACCGATCAGTGGTAATAATAAGGATGATCAAGTGATGATAACAAAGGATAAAAAGAAAAAAGAAGTCAAATACTAAACTGTACATAGCTATCTTACCCAGTAATAGCTTGTACATGAGCTCTCCAAGAGTGAAAATCTATAAAAAAAAATAACATTCATCAAAGACATGTCTATTAGCGTATGACAGAAAAGGTCGCCTTTATTTTGGTTAACAAGTAGGGCCTAATCAGATTCGGAATATTTTATTGTTGACCACTGAATAGGGCGTGGTCGCAGAAAAGAGGCATGTTTGTGGGCAAGTACAAAAGAAAGTCTCTCAGTTCCCTTGAGAGAAAAGCTCTATTGTTTTGATCACAAACATGGCTGCCATGAAATCCCTTTATAGGGATTGGTTGCGTACAAACGGTTTTAATGCACACTATTTTAAGGTATGCATACGATTGGTTTATCATATTTACATTCGTTGCATCGTATTGCATCATGTCAGATCCAAACACGTCACAGCCAGTCACACCTCAAAGCAGTCACACCACACAACATAACACACTTCACCTAGAATCGTATCGCTACCCCTCACAACAACTCCACCACACCGCAGTTCATCCCATCGGATCAAATAACATGTGATCCTTCTATCACATCAAATCCAACACATCAAATCCCATCACTTCAACTCGTACCGATCGCATCGAATCCCCTCAGAATACACCACACCACACCACCTTGCCGTTTCACATAACATGTCATGACATAATATGCCCCTATCATATCTTTAGTTTAGTTTATTTTATTTTGCTCTCTTTAAATATCATAATTTACAATTAGAATTAGTAATACTAAAATGATTTACAGTTTTGATTTACAGTTTGGTTTGAATATAAGAAGAGCCTGGGGGCTAAATTAACTGTTAAGTTTTCTAGTTAGCCCCCATAAAGTTTAATTAACGGCATAGCACGAAATTGTTAAAAGGACTCACTTTCAGGATGATGGTTGGTCTTCTCTTTAACACAGTAATTCTCGATATCCCATACATACACAAAACCTAAAATATCAAATAAACATGATGGAAATATGTAGAATGAGTAATAAGCAAAGAAGGTATAAAAATAAATAGAAATACGAAAAGGAGTACAATGTATTTCACTTGTATAATCAAAGTAGGGTATCAGATACATTTTACTAATTCGGCAACTATACACCTAAATGCAAGAACGTTGTCCTGACTTTAGTAATTTAGTGGGAAAGGAATTAATTAGAAGACAAAAGAAAATCACTCAAGCTGCACCTTTTCTTGAAGAAAGAGTTCAGCTTGAGTGATCAAGTCAAAGTATAATACAGAAAAAACACATGTACGATAAGAAACAATTCAGAGCAAATGTCTGTTCAACGACAACCCTTTTTGTATCGATTGTAAATATTAGGCCCATATTAGGAGACTTGCTTAGGATTCCTTGTATAGGACCAAAGTTAACAGAGGGGACTATATAATGGACACTAGCGAGTAAACTAGTGTAGGCTGCGTCGGTGTTTGATATAAACGATATGTAATAGAATGAAATTTGTAACACCGTAAAAAAATAGAAGAAAATGGAAACTAGCGAGTAAACTAGTGTAGGCTGCGTCGGTGTTTGATATAAACGATATGTAATAAAATGAAATTTGTAACACCGTAAAAAAATTCAACTGACTATAATGACGTTTAAAGCTTTGGCTCTACGTCGGAATAAAAGAGTTAGACTAAGAGAGATACAAATGTAAATATGAATTGGGAAAAGTGATTTACCAATCAGAGAGGAAAATGATAACGACAAAAGACAGTTATAATTATTTACCTGCAGAATCTGCAGTAACTAATCGTTTATTCTCGCTGTCTGTTGCCATCGTTGACACGCCATGTTTGGACTAAACAAAGCCGTAAATTAAAATGTTAAAAAATACTATCACATATAGTTTAAAGGATGGTTAACACTGACATTACATAAGAGCTACAACATGCGCAAGCACACTCTCAATAGCTAACTTGGGCGACTAGGGACTATTTCAATGCATGTTCGCTGAAACCCACCAAACGTGTTGGTATCAAAGGTAGAAATAACAAAGCAACAACAAAACATAATTATTATAAAAAATACAACGAATTATAAATATTACAAATGACCACACGGACTGTATAGAGACACAAACAAATAAACAAACAAACAACACAAAATAATCACAAAGCAATTGACAACGGATTCGATAGAAACATAACCCAACAAATCGACAAACAAAGCGAAAAACGGAGAAGGAAAACAGCAAAAACAAACAAACAACAACAAAAACAACAGAAACAGAAACAAATACAAACAATAAAAGCAAACTAAAAGATAAATCAAGCAAAGCAGCACGATAACATGTGAAACGCTTAACAAAATGGCGGCAAACACTTACCGGTTTGAAGGCAGCATAAAGTACACCGCCCGAGTAAACATTCCAAAAATGAACATAGCCTGGGCAATAAATGATTCATTGATAAGTATAATAATTAGAATTTTATATGTAGAGCTGCAGTAGTAAAAAAAGGTAAAGAAACAAATAGACAATGAGAGAAAGAAAACAAATACAGACATATAGACCCCTTTAATAAGTCCCGAAGTGTTGTGTTTTCCTCCCTTGACGTCAAATTTATTCTTTTCAATTCCTTTCATATTATACAAATTTCAAAAGAATAAATTTGACGTCAAGCGCGAAAAACAACACTTTGGGACTTATTAAAAGGGTCTATGGGCAACTGAACAAATAAGTACATTATGTTGACAAACAAACAATAAACGGACAAACAAATTAACCAACAAACGAACCAAATAATAAACGAACAAAGATAAAATAAACAAACAAACAAGAAAGAAATACACCAAAAGCACAAAATATATTTTACATTGAGATGTAATTGTGCTTTTTAAATCTCCTTTATCGACTCAATAAACCTTATTATCAGTATAATAAAAAAAGGTTAGAAAGCACAAGTCTCCATACATCCATACCTTGAGGACCGCTGGCCACTAGTGTCGCTGCTTCTCTTGTAGAAATGGCCATATTTTCCTTATTAGAGGCTCGCTTTGGTAAGAAGACCAGCTTCTCAATAGCATTTCCTCCATCCACTAACAAACGAAAAAATAAAATAAATCATGGGTGACATTAGTGGCGGAGCGACTAAGATAAATAATAAACTAAAAATGAATTGAATTAAATAAGCCTCTCGGCTCTCACCGCAGTCCTGGCTCAAGTACCGGCTTGTGTATTATATAGGAGTGGGTATTATATGGGAACGAATGTGCGTATGTATGTAATGTATTTATTATTAATTCGAATAAATTCAGTGTTCTAGAGTTCTTACGTGTTGATAAATCATCTTTGGTTCCTTTGCGCCGACGAGGTGAATGTATATGGCAGAATATATGTCCAGATATACGATTCCAGATTATAATCTACACAATACAAGAAAGGAATTAGAGACAAGATCACTTGAAGAAAACGATTGAGAGCAGAAGAAGGAGAGAATTGAAAGAAGGAAGACATGCAAGAAACTAGGAGGGAAAGAAGAAGAAAAGAAGGCAGGGAGGAACGAAACTGAGAGGGGGAGCAAAAGTGAAGAAACGTAAGAGAAATAGGGAAGGAAGGAAGAATGAAAACAAAGTAAAAAAATAAACAGTCAGAAGGAAATTAAATACAGGAAAGGAAGAAAGAAGGAAAATGGAACCAAGAAAAGGGGCTGAAATCATAAAGGCGAGAAAAGCAGAAACTAATAAACGACCGAAATCATTAGTAACCCTAAAAATGTAGGGAGTAAGAAAAAAAACATCTATATTAAGATGTGTTACTTGCCTCTCCGTCGTAACTTGAAGACGCTAACAAATTAGGAGGACAAACAGCTACAGACAAAATATCTTCTTTATGGCCATGCAGCTGGGGAAAAAATCATTTAACAGTCAATTCACCACCTATATGCTTCCACAGTTTCTAACTGCAAAAACGAATGGGGGTGGATATTCCAACAACTGAGTAAATCGATCCGGCCAGCACAGTTTCTTACTGCAAAAACGAATGGGAGTGGATACAACTGAGTAAATCGATCCGGCCAGCACAGTTTCTAACTGCAAAAGCGAATGGGAGTGGATATTCCAACAACTGAGTAAATCGATCCGGCCAGCACAGTTTCTTACTGCAAAAACGAGTAAGAGTGGATATTGAAATAACTGAATACTTCTTTGCATCCATAGTCTCTCACTGAAAAAACAACTGAGTAGTGCACGGATACTTAAATTACCATTATAAATCGATGCATCCACAGTTAATCGCTGCAAAATCGACAAAAAAGTAGTTACTCAAATAACTGCACAAACCGATGCATCTTCACTGTTACTCAATGCAAAAAACGACCGAGTAGTGGTAACTCAAATTACTCAATAAATCGATGTATTCACAGTTACTGCAAAAAAGACGACTGAGGTGACTCAAGTGACTGAGTAAATCGACAAGTAGAGCTTAAAACCTCACAAAAGAGCTTATTCACATAACTGAATGGATCGAAACATCCTCATCACCCTCTTTGTTTTTACTAACATATGCAACTCCTTGCTATTCATCAAACACCATAATTATTATACATACCAGATCATCTGACCAATCGATATAAGGCCTCTGTATATGATGGATGTCATCTATATCATCCTATCGTAAAGGGATAAAACATTGTTGTATTTCTATAATATTTGATAAACTAAGTGATTTGATTCTTTTAACCGCAAATTATTTTAAACTTCCACTTCTTCCCAATTCGGACTATCCTGTTATGCTTCATAAGGTAAAATTATATCATCATTGAGTCAATAAAAAAAAGAATTGCGAGAATGCTTGTCGTTATTTAATACTTTGAATATTTCAGCAGAATATTTCGTTTGTATGAATTCTCCTTTGCATTTTTTTTCCCTCATGCACCAACATGCAGGATATTTATTTTACCATGCAGTATAATTTTTCCACAACTGATCATGCCTGTTTAGAGGACTGCAGGAAATGTCCTTTTTAAATCTTCGAACCCAACACCCAACACCCAACACCCCGCCCCCTCTCCCCCTTCAAAAGTCAAATGGTTCACCCCTTAACTTAATAAACGCCCCCAAATACAAGTCGCATAGAAACGCCACTATTTTAGGATTATATTATATATTATATTTACTTACTGAGAAAACGTTGATTCGCCTGTCCCATCCAACGGAAATAATGTATCTACAAAGCAAACATATGGTTTGATTGAATGTTCACCTTAAAACATGTATTTATCTCTAAAGAGAATTAGGTAACATTGTGTAAAGCTTACAAGGTAAACTACCTCAAGAGAGGAATTTTACCTGTTCTTGTGCATGACGATATACACTAGATCTGTAACTTCATCAATATCGCTTCCTACAAAGACAAAAATATCATAGTAACGCTATATGTTACTGTAACACAAAATGTAATAGTAACACACAACGTAATAGTAACGCACAATTTAAAAGTAATGTATATGTAATAGTTACGCAAGATGTTATAGTAACGCAATGAATGTAAAATTGTAAGAGTTATAGTTGTAAAGGTACCTTTCTCCAATGTTCGTAGACAATGGCCATTATTGTAATTCCATATACGAAGCCGGCCATCCCGTCCACCGGTTATTAATCTGATACAAACAAAAACAGAATAGTAAAGTCAACTGTCTGTTTTTGCATTGTATAAGAAGTCGTTCATGTAAAATTCATGTACTAGCATATGTATAAGCTTTCTACGTATTTACTTATCTATCTTATCTTATGTAAAATTATTCTATAAATAACGTTTACAGCTAGTTTGGCGAAAGTTTATTTGCTTGTTGCATACCAAGCACGAAAGGCATTATGGATGATATGAGTTCAAGCAGCAAAGTCACAACAGTATGGAATCTTACTAAACTTGCAGGTTCTGCAAACAAATTGTATTCCTAGCTTGTATTTTTTACTTATGAATATAATATATTTCAAGCTTGGTAAGCAGCATGCAACAAGCACCTTGCAATAAAAACTAGTACAAACCTTTTCTAAAATAGCGATATACACACCCTTTCCGAGAAACTTTGTCACCCGTGAAGTGAAAAGCCTACAAGCTAGTAGCGCAGGGGACTATGGGTAACGCATGTAAATTTTATTAGGATACAGTGATTTCATGGCCACATTGCTACACTTGTCAATGTGTTATTGCGAAATGACAACTTTGACTTATTAGACAACAAGAAATGCGTTCCTAATGCACATTTAGTTTCTGAACTGATCCATGATCCTTTGCGCCACTAGCAGTTATGTGCTTTTCACGGGTGACAAACTTTCTCGGAAAGGGTGTATCGATAAAAATATCAAAGTTCAGCAGACGAACCCACCTTCTCTCTGTAGAATCGAACGCCATAGAAGTAATAGCACTTTCACCATGAAGTTGATTGAACTCGAATACATGACTACCAGTCTCAATATCCCACACTCGACATACCTACAACAATTATCAGATGAGGTTAAATTTGTAGCCTGAGAAAACCGGCTTTTTTTCGAAAGAACGTCTGTTTTCTCAGGCTATTAAATTTGCAATTATTCCAGAAATCGTGTCTCACATGAGCTCATAGCCGACGAGGCCGTGCCGGACACAAGTATCCTACTAATTGGGGAGACTCAGACCCACACTTACTACCTCTACATAGTTTAATATGCAAATCTTGTTACGCTGATTTTTGATGATCTAATAATTCTAATAAATATAAGACTCTAGCATTATAACATACCGATCCTTCAGATGCAGTTATTACATGCTTGAAACTTTTGTTGTATTTGACACAAATCACTGGCTCCTTGTGTGAAGTAGTAACATCACGTGATGCAGGTCTAGGAGAAAAAATATGAACTGTTAAAAATATAAATATTATCTATCATTGTAGCCTACTCCGCAGGCTACTCCTTCACTTCCTTTCTCTATATTGCTGTGGGATTTCTGTGGGCGAGAGTGAAGGACCTTGTCCCAGTCCCTCTTCGTTTATCTTATTGAAACAGGAAGCCCAACAAAGTAAAAAAGTGTTGCATGCGGAGGAGGCTACTGTTATTGTAAGTGGAGCCATGCATTCCAAAACAGGCCACAGTGGTAGAGCTGTTGTTTGGCAGAGAAGGAAAAGAAACATCTGCACAAAGCTCCAGCTCCAGCTCGTCAACAATATTGGACGAATAAATTAACATCAAACCAGTTTTAAATCTGTAATAACCAGTTTGATTTACAACACATGTAAAATTTGACGTTGTGCATATGACGCCATACATTCACGCATGCTCTAAAGAATATCCAACAGGTCATTTTTGAAAGATCTTTGAAATCTCTGCCAAGCAGGGATCTAATGGTATAATTAACATTTGGACCACTTGTGCCACTCGAGGCAACTCACAAATAAAAACACTCACAACCAATGAAAGGATTACATATTTGATCAACTTGTATCTTACCTTGTTTTCAAAGGTAGTAGAGCTATTTGGTCTGAAGTTGCTACTAACAGTCCTCTTGATATTGGATTGTAGTGTATCGCTGCATATAGAACACAATAATTAGTCTTAGAACAGGGATCAATGCAAAAATGACTCTATGGTGGTTACTACAGGGAAACCACAATCCAAAAACGAAGAGGAGAAAGTCTTGAAAGTCAAATACGAGTTGAAATGGTAATGCAAACTCACCAGATAAGTCACCACGTATTTTATGTGCTTTTGGTCTTACAGTTAACAGACACGTTTGGTCGTGGAGATCCCAAACCTGGAATATATCACACACAAAATTATATGCGAACAAAATGGGTTTTGAAGAGTGTACCAGTGCATGGTAGAAACGATGCATAAAAAATGAACAAAGAAGCATGTAAGAAAACAAATGAACGAGCACAAATTATTTTTTAAGTATTTTGTTATATCTGCAGTGATTTAAACTTTAATAAAATTTAGATTTAGATTACGCTCACGAGCGGGAAAATACAGTAAACGAATAAACTTCTAATATTTAATATATTCGCATACTTCTAGGCACATACAAGTATGCGCATACATTAAATGTGGTCATACTTTTGCGCGTCGCGCTATAACAATACCTTGATCGTTTTGTCTGTAGATATACTAAATATTCGATCATCTTCAGGGGAAATAAACAGATGAAATATTGGTGCAGTGTGACCTCTTAGAAGCCCTGTAGGTTTCCTGAAAGTAAAAACAATAAATTGATCAAACAATAATATGAATAATGATTTGAAGTGCGTTCGGTGTATAAGTGAAATACAGATAGAGAAAAATATCATATGCCGTTGGCGGGAATAGAACCCCACGGATTCGGCTTTCTAGTCCGACGTGTTACCACTACACTACAAGGACCAACCACGCTGGATACGCAGCCGGACGATGTAGTATAGAGCAACTGTGGGGGGTCCCATGGCAATATTAATCTTTTAGGTAAGTTTGAACAACGTAAATGGAAACGCAGAATAAAAGTGAATATTGTGAATAATATGCATATATAGATGAAGTGTGAGAAATTAAATAAATAAACAAAACCAAAGGGAAAAAAGGGACTGACCAAACGAATTATTAAGATCTCGATTGTTTATATCAATCAGCCGAAAAGCCTCGAAGAAGTTGAAGGGATTCCACTATCATAACAAGTAATAAGCTATTATATTTACCCTGGCACGTAAGGATTCCACATTCGAACTAACCGATCCATTCCTAAAGAATAACAAACACAAAATCAGTAAATTAAAGATGATCATTTTTAGAAATTAACGCAATTTCAATAATAATTGTGAAAGAGAATCTGAAAAAAGATCAGGGATTTGAGCCAACTGAACTACCTGAACAGACATAACTAGATCCATGGTCACTTAGAGTGCAAATAATATACCCGTGAAACAAGTAGTACTAATTAGTACTAAATAGTGCTAATTAAACAATAGAAAACAATAGAATTAGCATAAAAGCTCACTTTTTAGTACTATTTATGTTGCCACTTTTAATGTTTGTACTCTACTAGCATGCTTTGTGTTGTTTATTTTCAAATCGATTTGAGTATTATAATTCATTCAGTTAGTCGTATTGTGAGAAAACAGAATAAAGCAAGTTAGTAAGAGCGTAAATACCCAATCACATCGTAATATACAGCCATTTCAAAAACAAATGTTGAATTTACTGAATGGTGTATTCCAAGACCAAACGGCATTATGGGTCTCATTAATTTCTCAATAAATATATAGCGATATTTACTCCTTATAACTAATTTGTATATTGTTTTGAATGATACACTAAGAACAAAATAATGTATTATTATTTATTTTACTTTAACCAATATAACATGACCCAAAATGCATATCGGTCTTGCAATGCAGTATTCAGGATGCAGTATTCAGTATTCTACTTTTTTTGAGATAGCTGTATATCAAAATGTTTGAATGTGCGATTTTGATGGCCCAAGAAATTCAATAAAAAAACATTAGTTTTTAACAAATTACTTACTAACTAAAATCAAATGGCTATTTAGAATAATTTAGTGCTAAATGTTGCATTGTTAGTATTTGTACACACTGACCTCCAGTGACTATCAAATTCTTCTCTTTACAAAAATCAAACGTCTTCACACCCTTATAGACCCTGAATACTGTCTGGTCAGCGTCCAACCGTCGGCGAGGCTGATTGTCACGTGCTTGAGTTCCAGCTGGCTTACGTCGGTCATTGGATGTATGTGCATCAACATGGGTACTACCCATAGTCTGACCTGATAAAAAAGGCATCAGATCTCAATCAATATATGTAATAGAAAACGAGGCAGCGTACTCTATCGAATCATAGAGTATGCAGGGTATTTAAAAAAAAAAGAATCTCCCCCCCCCCCCCCCCCCCCCTCCCCGTAAAACCATCATGACAAGGTAGAGAACAGCACATCAAACAAACTCTACTCACATATAATCCATGGCCCAAGCCGGAACGTGAGCCTGGATCACAGCGGTGAGAGACGCGTGTGAAGCCACCTCGCCACCCATGTATGTAAGTCATGTACTTATACTTAAAAAATTCATGAATAATTAATGAGACATTTTCAAAAGAAATCATGACCATGACGAGTGTTGTAAATCTGATACAACACTAGTGTTGTATATCCTGATTTGCATAAGTTTTAACTGGTAATTTTACGGCAAAATTTATTTTAATCCTAAAATTTTTGGTAAAATATGAAAGAGCTAACCTAGACATTTTTTAAGTAGTTTACAACATTCGCGTCCGTGTTGTATCGGCGATACAATCGCGCGCCTTCGGCTTGCGATTGTATCTGCCGATACAACACGGCCGCTCATGTTGTAAACACTACTTATGATTATCAACTTACCAATTACCAGTCCAGTTTCTTGGTGATTCGAGCACGAGATGACAGCACGAAGAGAATCGTAATAGCGTAACTGAGATACCCAATCATTATGTACTTTCCACCTATTAACAATACAATAATTTTACAAACATGTACCGTATTTACTAAAGGGAGGCGCTTATTTAACAAGCGTCTCAGAAATCATTCTTTTCTTTTGTAATCTAATGGTATTTTTTCCATCTATGCGAACATTTTGCAGAAACAGAACTTTCGATTGTCACTACTCAACTTCGATATAACTGTCCCTTTCTTGACAAAAACTATTGAGGAGAGATTGTAATGGACGAGCGGTGAAAGAAAATGATAAAATAATAATAAAATTATAAGGTCGCATTTTAATAAACATTTTAATAACACTTTAAAAAGTGATTTTTAGTTAATCGGATTTCTTCGAATAAACACCGCATCGGGACCATTTCAATAATGGTTGGATCTAAAATATCTACTTTAATTTGCACTACGTAATAAATACAAAAGAGCTCACTTTTGACTCGAAACTCATAATTAATTTATTCCGAAATAAATCGTTTGGCTGTCATTATATACAAATTTGCAGCTATTTAATTCGTATCAGATGTCGATTCAGATGAGTCAAGCCCGCTTTATATACATACATTTCACCAAAAAAATGTCACAGTATTACAGGGATTCTGGCATTATGCGGAGGAAAAATCAAAATTATGCGGAATTTTTTCGGAAGATTATGCGGAAGAAACGATAAATTATGCGGAAAATTATGCGGGATGACGTAATCGCTTAAAACTTAAAATAAAACTAATTCAATTACTTTACCTCTTCTATTTCGGTTCTTTTTTACACATAAATGTCATATCATTCGTGTTTTATCAATAATTCAAACTAATAACAACACACCAAAAGAACTAACGATTTCCGTTACAACCTCGTCCCCAGGGCCTTCTCGGCCGACTCCAATTCAAGATGGCGGTCGTCGGGGAGAAGACCCTGGTGTAGGCTGGAAACACGTGACCAAAATCTCCACGATCTGTGGAGATTTTGATCACGTGTTTACTAAACAAAATGGCTGCATTAGTCCTTTGAAAATTAAAAACAAAATGGCTGCCGGCGATTGAAAGTTATGGAGTTAATCGGTGCATTTAGAACCAAAAGATAATAACCTCAAGTGAATTTGGCGTTTATACTTACGAAAATCTTGTTATATATAATCAGATCACATGGCAATCCGATGCTTGTGTTTATTTAGCCATTGGAATAGTTCGAATCAGAGAAGATTTGGTTCTATTGACCCCTTTTGACAGTCTAGCACAGGATTTATTTTGAAGCTAATAGAGTCAATTATTGTTGATGAATGTGAGTATATTTCTTGTGCAGTGCTGAGCAACTATGTCGAACATTCCCTATATGGAAAGAAACACATGCTGAAGTTGACATGGGCCGGGTGTTATATTTCAAAGTATGTGGATCAGATAATAGTTGAATCTTTTATCTTATCTTTACTGGCTGTATAGTACATGTTTAACTATATATCACTATTAAAAACTGATATGATTAATTCAATGGACAGCTTTAATATGTACAAGTTTCTGTTTCAATTGACATTTATTCTCAATTATTATTTAAGTAAACAATTAAAAACCTCATTATTACAGTAAGCTGAGTGCATGCACTTTAATGACTGCAAAAGAAAATCAAATGTCAGTATAAAAAAAATTAAATGGTTGGCAATATGTGAGGGTAATTGGCTTAATACTGAGCTTGGTTGTCCACTTTTAAAAAAGGATAATATTATAATATTTAGATAATTGTGGGACAATCATCTGCTTGGATTGCAATAGTAGTAAGTTGTGTTTTTATTATTTTAGGGTTACATCTAATAAACATATCTTGTTGTTTTTTAATTGACACCAGGGTGTTTCATTTTATGTTTTCATTTACCAGATATTGATTTAATACAGGCATCAATAAATTTACTATGAGATAACAGGGTGTCTGCATCCTGTAATATTGCAGAATAACACTGGAAAATGAACAAATTTAAAGTGGACTGCTGTTATATTTAAAGTAAAAAAATACAAGAACATCATTAGTTGAATATTGTTTATTACTGGCAAAATGTTAGTTTCGTAATAGCTAATAAATTGCTATGAGTATGTTTTAGCTATTAAAACATAAGCATAAAAATTAATAATAAAAGTTTGAACTATATATAGCCAACACACCAAAATTATACATGTGTTTGTTTGATGTGTTTTTCTCTCCTATGCCACAAAGGTTTTTATCTGGGTTATCCGGTTTTCCTCCCTCAGCAAAAATGAACATGTGAGCAGAGTTGTGTGCAAAATATTAAACGTAGCGGTGGTGAGTGTGTTTCTGAGTCTCCCCCATTAGTAGGGCACACATGTCCAGCTAGAAGATTGAGACATTAAAAAAGTGATTTTTTATGTGTGTAAAACCTGACTTAATTTTCACAAGTTTGGCAAAATAGGTTTGGGTATTTCGGGATAGTCAATGGCAATTTACACCTTGTGCAGGTACATTTGTGATTTGGTGGGAAATTAAAATAATTCATTGAAAGGCAAAAGAAGATCACTGCAGCTGAACTTTATCTTTTGTCTCAGTAATGAAATGAATTCATTTCTCACTAAATCACTAATGTTCTTTCTTTGTATGAAAATATTCTTGCAATGATTTAGGTGTTTTTCATAATTTTTGGTTTTATGCTGATTCACAAAAAGTGGTGATTGCATTCACATCTTTGAGCACTATAGGGGTCCTGAATAAAATGGGAGCTGGGATTGGCCTTATTTTTGATATGGAAAAGGAGATTGGATGCACTGGGACTGGGATTTACAAATAAAATAACAATAGAAACTCACTATAGTTGTAAACATAATGATTAATGACAAATTAATTTGCAACTTGACAGTATATGCTTTTGCTAACAGCTATGTTCTTATGTCGTGGGATATGGAAAATGTTTAAGTTACATAAAGATTGTATTGTCAAGTACAGTGCATTTTAAAATATATTATTTAACATTGATGACATTATCAATACCCAAAGATATAAAATTACTATACTAATCTATAAAACGTTCAATTCATTTATTAAGTATAAATGTGTCAACTTTTTTACAAAAATGTATTCATGCAGTGGAGGATAATCTTAAATCCCATGAAAGCAAGAGTCCGAAAGCATTCAATCAACAACAAATGAATATTCATTTCTTGATCACAGTCTCAGAATGTGTACAAACTGTACAATAAATAAAGAATGTACTGGCTTAGATCGAACTGACTATAAAATATATCATTTTGCTAGAATGCAGTTGCTCGTGTCTTTCCGTTCGATAGTTTTTGAATCTAGTAAGCTAAGCTTATATATTTCCACAAATAAATTCATTTGAACATAAGTTATCATATAAACAGCAATAAGGTTCTTTCAGTTACTATTCAACAATCGTTAAACAGCGTTAAAAAAAACGAAAACTATAAATATTAAACTACTACCTTGTTATTACTCCATTTTGGTATCAATGCATTGTTAACGCTAATCCAATAAAAAAGCTTTTAAGAAACACTATGACGTCATTTCCAACGGCCAATCAAAAATCGTCTTATTGCAGCCTACACCAGGGTCTTCTCCCCGACGACCGCCATCTTGAATTGGAGTCGGCCGAGAAGGCCCTGGGGACGAGGTTGTTTCCGTTAAACGTTCGAACCGCCATCTTGGAAAACCGCCATCTTGGAAAACCGCCAAACAGCATGGGGCCTGGGCCGAGATACAGGAAGCCCAATACTATAGAAATAAAAACAAAATGGCGTCGCCTCGACGGCTGGTTTGTAAGCCGTGAAAATGAACAATTTGTACTTCGTACGACTGTAACAAAATGGCAAAAAAACTATGCAAGCATGCAAGGGAGATAACTAATATATATCTATTGTTTTATCTATTTAATTTGTTTCATTGGTGCATTTTTGGTGGTTTTATCTATTTATTTTTTTTTTTTTGTCAAATTATGCGGGATTATGCGGAAAGTAGTCAATTATGCGGGTCCGCACCTCCGCATAATGCCAGAATCCCTGAGTATTACCTGATAAACTTGGTATTCTCAGAGTTGACGACACTGTTTAAAGGAAATTAGAAATCATATTACTTTGCGTATATGGCACATTTTACTGTAGTACACTAACTTGTTTATTATTGCTTAGGCTGTGATTTTTCCATCGTTATTATACCTTGATACGTATGTGGGTCTGATCTGCGGTTATATGATGTGTGTATGATTATGATCGTTATTATACCTGTCAATGTTAACACTAGCTATTCCTTCCACTTTTGGCATCTTTTTCCAAGTCCTTACAACAAACAAACACAATATTTAATACATGAAGAAGCACAAGTAAATAAATAAATTAAATAAATCACTTTTTTAACGTCTCAATGTATTAACATGCAGACACAAGTGCCCTACTAATTGGGAGACTCAGACTCGCACTCACTACCCCTACGCTACACATTTTGGCACACAACTCTTCTCATTAAGTTATTTGTTGAAATTTGGTGTATACATGTATATCTTTAATAGTAAATCAGAAAGATGGGGTGATCAATGTATCATTATGCAGATACCTGATTAAAAAGTGATGGGGGTGCTTGCCGTCCCTTTTAAGGGTTGAAATCGAGGTGTTGGTCCCCCTTAGCGTGTTAATGAACGAAAATTCCTACCAGCTGAGTTTTGTGGTCCCTTTTAGGGTATAAGATCAACAACAATGCTTCTTTTCAAAGATTGGTTTTAATTTTAATCCCCTTCCTGGTCCCTCTTAGGGGTGAAATTTTATCACTTGCCACGCCCATCATTTCAAAATACAGGTCCCTTTTAGGGGTCATTTTCAGAATTTTCGGCGAGCATCCCCACCCTCTTTCAAAAGGGAATGTCCCCCCCCCCCCCCCGGGATCGAGCTTCAAGTCTAGTGCCATGCAAATAATTAGCCATACAGGCTGTTCATATTATTTACCTTAATGTTTCTCCAGTAGAACGCATAATAAAAATGTTTACACAACCCTATAAAAAAAGAAACAAATTAAATGATGTAAAAAAACATTGAGTAGTGTTCTAGCTACCATAGTGCAACGGCCATATCATAAGTAACAAACCTTATTTGCACTCCTTTTTGGGGGTGTTGAAAAGGTTTGCCTCCCCGCAGCCATGTCAGTGTAGCCTCATCACGTGGTTGCATAATGAGGCTTAACACGTCTTCGGGGGACACTATGAGAAGGTGGGTATGCATGCATACTTGAATGTAAAATACTTATAGCAACAAATAATATTAATTTTTATATTAATAGATAATAACAATAGTCTTACTTGACTATCACCATAAAGTATAATACATTCATCAGGACCAGTAGAACTGAAACAAGGAAATATATAAATTGGTCAGTGCTCCCAAAACTATATCATAGTGAAAACAATCTTCACTTTTTATGTATTCACATATCTTATGCGCATAATTTTGTCTTTTAAACTGTCACGTTTCAATGAGAAGCTGTCTTGTTTTACAACCATAAAAGTAGTTTCACTAGAAGAACTAGCTGTACATGCAGACATTTTCAACAATACAAGAACGAAAACAATAATAAATGAGCATGTTCTGTATACTTTCAACTGGATATTCGAAATCGCCGGTGCATTTAAGGTACGCGGGACCATGGTTTTGGCGGGCCAAGACAATCTACGTGAGGTGGTCTTGGCCTGTTTAAAAACGTGGGCTGCTTGAAATTACGTTTTCATGACAAAATTGCCGTGCCAGAAATGTGTACATACCAATATCCTAGCCTCAGGGGGGTAGTCTCAAGTCCACTTATTTGACAATATGGTTCAAAGGTAGATAATTCAAAGAACTGAATTTCTCTGTCCCTGAAAGTGAAGAACAAAAGATAATCATTTAGAAAAAATGACAACATGTGAAACATTGACCAATTTCCAAAAAGATTAATCATCACAGTATATATTGACACAATTAGCGGCCATTTTATCTTGCTTTTATAAAATACTTTTGAACATTTTTACTGATCACAATATAAGGGCAGTTGCCAGCCAATCAGAGTGTGTGTAGTATCTCATATATTTTTATAATTATATAATATAATCATATTACATACCCTGTAGCAATGATGAATTTGTTGTACTGAGGGACCAGAGCAAAGTCAGTTATCCATTTGCTTTTCTTAGTTGAACTTTCAATCTGTAGAAAAAGGCTCAATTGGTTAGTGCACAGCTGTCAATGAATCACAGTAGCCTCACATATTTCAAATTTTCTCCATTAATTTTAAGATACAGCTCAGTCTAACCATATATAGGGAGTTGATTCTTCACATGTAAATGTTATATTACATATTCATTACAAAAGAAAAATACTCAAAATTTCAGATCATGTGATGCAACACTTGAGAGAACTATATAATACTCAAGGAAATGTGATGTGGTTTGAAATGGACAATTTACATACAAAAGTGTCACCTATTTAAAAAATGATTGTCATTTATTTTGCAGCATAATTTGCCTACTGTGAGGTCAATGTATACTGCATACATGTACTGCAAAATATGATAAGTTTACAGATTTGTGTTTGCTTTTGCCTTATTACAATATTCAATATTCTTCATATCTAGGTGGCATGTTCTTACTATAATTGTATATAAATACTGCAATATGTAGGATATTATGGTATGCCATATGCAAGAAGCCCAAGGACTTAGTATTATATTTTTCAATAGATAGTTTCTTACATGTTTTATTCTTTTAAATTCCAGGTTCTGGGACCAAAATGATACCTGACCATCCTGAAAATGAGATGAAATATTTTTAGACTGTAAAGAAAAGTTCACCTTCATTTTATAAACTAAGACAAGTAGAGATTGCTGTTATAAATACAAATGTACATATTGCCAGACATAAAAGAAAATGTACATTATTTATAATTATAATTATTACAGCTGACAATACAATTTATATCTATTTAAAATTATTAGAACATAATTTATTATTATAGATTATTCAACATTGTATTATATAATCTTTAAATTCCTACGTTCTCTAGCTATTATAAAATGATAGAGTACCAGTGCCTTGTTTCTATTTCTTCCTACCTGGCTGACAACAAGAAAGTTGTTATCAGAAGTATGACAAGCCCTGATAACTTGCTCTCGCTGTTGTGAGCTCTCAATAACTGCAGGGAGAGCGAATGAAGTCTGTACAAAAAAAAAGAATAAATTAAAAAAAAATTCAGTAAGTAAATGAATAAATAAATTACAATATTTTTAACCTCTAGGGACTGCATGGAATGATTTAGTTCAATAGTTTCAACGGAACTGATTGTCCTTGTTCATTAAGATCTGGATTGTGTTCTTTTATAAGGACTGCTTCAGCGGTGTGTGATCTCACTGTGTTTGTAGAGGGTAGATTTCTTGTCCCTAATTCCATGATCTAAAATTTGTTCTTCAATTCTTCTGGCGGTCTCACTGATGTATGTTGCTAAACATTGATCATCGGGGCAAGTGGCTTTATATATGTTATGTTTGTGTTGAAGGCGTAGTTTGTCTTTGGTAGGGAACTTTGAGCCTAACTTTTTAGCGTTATACACACAGTTGATGTTGATGTCACCATGAACATGTTAACCATACCAACTTTCAAATATTGGCTAATCACTACTCTTGGCAACACAAACGCAAAATCGCTGAAGCAGTCCTTATAAAAGAACACAATCCAGATCTTAATGAACAAGGACAATCAGTTCCGTTGAGACTATTGATCTAAATCATTCCATGCAGTCCCTAGAGGTTAAAAAATATTGTAATTTATTCATATGTAATGTTAGCTTCATGTTAGTTAATACACTGATGATGGACGATGGATATTGTCCGAAATATATGTATTAAGAAACTTCTTGTAATTCTCTTTGCTTACAAACTTTTAGCCCAATACAACATCTTTAATAAATAAATGAATGACAGAATAAGGGAATGAATAAATGAAAAAATGAATAAATAAATAAATAAATAAGTACACAAATAAATGTAATAAATTAATAGCTAAAATAAAGAATGACCAAGTGAATGAATGAATAAATGAATGAAAAAATAAATAAATAAATAAATGGATAAATAAATAAGTACACAAATATATTTAATAAATTAATAGATAAAATAATGAATGGCCAAATGAATGAATAAATAAATGAATGAATGGATAAATGAATGAATAAATGAATAAATAAATAAGTACACAAATATATTTAATAAATTAATAGATAAAATAATGAATGGCCAAATGAATGAATAAATATATGAATGAATGGATAAATGAAAAAATGAATGAATAAATGAATAAATAAATAAATAAGTACGCAAATAAGTTTAATAAATTAACAAATAAACTAATAAACGACAAAGTAAATGGATGAATGAATAAATGAATGATGGATGAATTGATAGATGAGTGAGTGATTGACAGCCACCTAAAATGCATATTTGAACATTGGTGGCTGCTTGGTGGCTGCACAAATTGCTCACCTCTTTAGACCTAAAATATGAATCCTCTTTCTCTGCATATTCCAGCTGCATAAATGTACAAAACTCATCCTGTACAAGATAATAGACATCAATTACTACATGTAGTATACAACTATTAAAAAACAAATGGAAACATTCTTACCCAGTTGATTTCACCATCTGATGAAGAGTCAATCTTCATAAATAATGCAGTTACTTGCTCTATATTCTGCACATAAACAACACCCAACAAATTACATTAGAAATATATCACTTCAATGTGATTATAATATATTATTGATAGCCTGAGAAAACAGACGTTGTTTCGCTCCTCGTCCCCTCACGAAACTAACGTCTGAGCAATGAGCCGGGAAATTCCATACTGATGACGTAGCGCTACCGAGATCAAATTATCAACACACGCGTGAATATCCAATGTCAGAGTTGTTTTAAATCTAACATTATAGACGCGATGTGTTTGAATAAGTCAACTGGGTTTCAGGAAAAATCTATCTATCATTGTCCAAATCGCTTTGTTTATAGAGATGGCTTTGTTAAAGCATACCCGGCATAATATATCCATGGTGGAGCAAGGCCATACTATTCATACTTATAGTTTATTTTTGCCCTTTGGTCTCTATTAATGAAAGGATAAGTAATGTATCTGGAAAATCCTAACCCTTAGTGCAGCTCATGTCTTCTCAGATTAGTCCGAGAGAGTTTCCAACAAGATATAGAGGCAGGACACGTACTATAGTTTAGTGTAGAAAACATGCCCAAACGGTTCACGCGGCTAGCAGAATAACGATGCTTATTCGATGGCCGATCGCTTCAAAAATCCGATCTTATTATCCCTCGATACTTTCCATACTTTTTAGAAGGCATTTTGTTTTCTTTACTGACGGAGACAAGTCTTACAGAGGTATGAAGGATTGTACATGTTTACGTATTAATTAAATGCAATTCGTCAAACGACTAGCCTGCGTTGCGGCTCTTTAAGAGCCACTACGCTGGCTATCAAACGACAAAATACATTCAATTCCACTGCTTGGTATCGTGTATTCAATAAACTTTAACTATTATACACAATCAATTAATATGTGTATAGCATACATCAAAATCAGAACTAAAGTTTCTACATATTCTAGAGGTCAACAAGCCGGCCACACGTAGTTCGTGTCTAATGTATTGATGTTCATATTCAGCCAATCACAGGCACTACCTGGATCTCGGTAGCGCTACGTCATCAGTATGGAATTTCCCGGCTCGTTGCTCCAACTTTAGTTTCGCGAGGGGACGAGGAGTAAAACAATGTCTGTTTTCTCAGGCTATATTATTGATTACTGATTGAAATAAACCCATCTGCTCAGAGAAATACAATAATAAGCAAATTATAGAGCAAACTAAAGAATCTCAGTGATTTCTTACTAGTCAAAATCTCAGCTTTTCAAGATTCTCAAGTTTAGCTCCATTTAATTATAAATGCAAATTATTAAATAAAAATAAATAATGACTCAATATTTGAAAAACTATATTCAAACTATTATGAGTAGGTTTGAGGCCATGTACTGCTATCAGTAGTACATGGCCTCAAACCTACTCTCATAATACTTTTCAAAAATGCTACTGAAGGACAACTTTAATATATTCAAACTGTTTACTTCTAGTATATTATTGACCTTAGTTAGTTGTCTTTATTTTACAAAGGGTACCACATCAACCACAAATTTTGGGGTATCTCCAAAGCAACCCCCAGGCTAGTTAAGCATTGAACTTGTAAGCACACCTACTCCCTACAAAGTATGTGGTATGGGTTCTTTTATATTACATCCCTACACTAATGTCCATTGTATACTAAGTAAAGTGTGCAGAGATGACATTGTAACCATTTGAAGATGAAATTATACATTATGCTAACATCTGATTCTCAATTATTTAAAGTAAGACTCAAAGTATTGGTCAAACCAGTGCTTAAAACTAGGTCTTCCGCTTGATAGACTGGTGCTTGTCCAATTTTTTCAAATGCCAAGCAGGTGGCAAACTCTCTATATTACCTTGAATTTGGTACCAAATAAACGCTGTATAACATCTTTAAATTCTTGTAAATCCAGAGTTCCATTACCATCAGTATCTGATTCCTGTGATATTAATAAAATATATATATATAACAATAACATAATTATTATAATATAATAACAACAACAACAACTAAACCACACCCCTTGTAAGGAACATTTGAAGAAATATGCTTTTATCATAAAATATATAATTTACCTAACATGATAGTGTGTCATAGGGATTTCACACACTGATAAAAATCATATCACACATATGTCCTGTGTTAATCTATTTATGACACATCTATGTTTTCAACATTCTGAAATATTTTCTTTATTAAAGACACTGTGTGTTATATAATACACCTGTCAGATTAATACATGGGCACACACGAGATATACTCAATTGTGATATTAAGTTGAACACTCAAAGAAAAAATTCATATCTCCACGCGCCCATGTTTTAATCATGTTTTAATGATATAAATTTGATTATAAGTTCATTTGAATGAATATCAATGTTTACCTCAAATGCTCTCCTCATGCGATTAAGGTGGTCAAGGGTAATCCTGTCCTCAAGCTAAAATACACATAAAAAACATATAATTATTCAATAAGACACCAAAACAAACATTGTATGGTAAACTTACATGTAATATAGATAATATACAGAAAATGTGATTAACACTTCCATTGACAACGTCCATTGACACCACATAAGTTGTCTCTAAATGCATAGTACTAATAATTGTATAATTAATCAATAATTGTGGACATAGATTGATATACTCTTCATCAACTAAACTTCACTTGATACTGACATTGGACGATGTTGAAATTAACATTTTAACCCTAAAAGATATGATAAGCATCCATTTATTTTTACCCATGAGTTCCCCCTCCCCCTTTCCCTGGGCAGCATGGGTTATCTCTAATATATCAAACCATGACCGGGTAGATATAAAAGAACCACTCATACAACAACAAAAATTGACCTTCCTCAAGTGGATGGATTCATGGATTCTACTAGTTAAGACAAACTACATATTAGGCACCCCTCTTTTTAGTTCTTCATTTGCAAAGCCAAGCCATACTACAATGTATATCAGTCTATATATTGAAATTTTAGATTGTATTAAGCAACAAAAGTACTTTCATGTGAAAAACAATGATTTTTTTTTAGCTAGAAATAAAGGAAAATGAAAAGTAAATTATTAACCATGGCAAATAATGCATTGTATATTGATTATTGAAAATTATGAAAATTATATTCAAGGTTATGGCTGTTCATGTGCTAGCCAGTTATCTTTCGCAAATCAGTAGCTATAGGTTCACTTGTCTCATTGTAAAAATAATGATTAGTAAGTACAATGTATAGTAATGAAAGTAACATGCAGACACTTAGCCAATCAGATTCCAGATATTGTGAGTACAATGTGTACAAGACAAAAAGATAACGATGCATATAAAATTACAACATTAATAATTAATCATGTTAAGAAATATAAAAACATTCAACATGAAATGCTGAAAACGTAAATATATTGAATATTATGTATTCAAAAATATCATAAACGACACAAAACTTGTTTACATGTCAGGTTATTGATGTCAAGAGAATAAGACTTTAAACCACAATTAGCATAAATTGTTTTTCAATTATTGTACTTCAATAAACATTTATTTTGACCTCTAAAACAGTAAGTGTGAACTCCGTTTAGTTAAATATAGAAGGGATATAACCAACAAAATCTTACTATTGATTTTTGAAAAGGGATTTGGATATTTACGAGCACGATTTTCAGACATGGTTGCCAGGTTTGAATATTTTACACTTTTGTTGTGGATTAATTTCAATACAGGCGCCATGACACGGGGCCAAAACATTGATGAACAATCAAACAATAAATATATAGTATAAAGTTTAGTGAACTTGTATAATTGTGACACAAGTTAGCTTTCTTATATCTTGTATTTTTAAGAGTTTATGTGAATAATCTCAGATTTTAGTTCAAAAGGGAGCTTTCTCCAAATCCGTTAAGATCAAGTGATTTGATGTGTTCTCGAATTGATAAAGTTAGTTCTAATCAATCTCAATATTAGACTTCACATCGTCTATGAATAACAACTTAAAATGCTTTATATCTTTGTTTTGAATACTTAGTTTTGTAATATTTTCTAATACAGTACTGTACGACTATAAGGAGTGGATTTTGGTTGTTGCTTTATCTTTGAGATTCATGCTATTAACTGCATACCTTAAGCTGTTTCGACAGTCCAACCGCAGTCGACGGCCTTTTAGGTTGTTCATGTTTCTGTAACTCTTCAAAGCCTGCTATAGTAGCTCTTCTTCCATGTTCTAACTTGAAATTATCTTCGGGTATTCCTCCATGGACCTGTCTGCCTCTGAACTGTGTAGTCACAGGAACTCCAGGGACGTGGTGTCGTGAAGTTATAAACGTCGGATCGATCCCTAATGGTCCCTTATCCGGCGCCGTAAACGGTCGAATATCATCTAAAATTGACGTCGTTTCATGGCTCTGTAAGGCTCCTGAAGCCGTAGAAGGTCTAACCCTTTTAGAAGCTTTTAATGGAGGCATTTTGAGCCTTAAATGAAACAAATGGTACTCTTCTAGAGCCCGAATGTTTAGGGCTTTGATTCGAGCCATTTCATTGGTGGACAAGTTGCTATCTAGCAACCAATTTCGCGCCATTATTTGAAGCGAGTTTTCGGGCTGGTGTCTTTGAGTTAACCAGCTATCTATTCTGTAAACAATCCATTTAAATAATTATCTTTCTTATTTTTGGATAATTTCTTAAATAAGAAAATTTAATTATCAATTAGAATCCAATAAAAGCATTCAGGCTGGGGTGCTAATAGTTTGTGACGTCAGCCACAGGTAACCCACATAACTGAGAAGTCAAGTTGTGAAACATGTATTTATTTATTTGTTTGTTTGTTTGGTTTTTATTTGTTCAGGTTATTTGTTTGTTTGCTTGTTAATTAATTTATTAATTTATTTATTTGTTTGTTTGTTATTGTGTTTGTTTGTTTGTTTGTCTTTCTATTTATCTATTTATTTATTTATTCATTCATTCATTCATTCATTCATTCATTCATGGCTATAATTATAATGTGCTCTTTTATAATTTAAAATAGCCTTTTTTATTTAGAACGTGGCCTTACACATGTAAAACAAAGGACGTAAAAATGGATTGTTTGAGCTGTCTGTGGCATAGTCACTAGCTTGTAATAATGTTTGGATTAGTCAGAATATCTAACATGCACATAAACCTATTTCAAAAAATTGTTGCTTAAGAGGGTCCCATACACCTTTTGCGTGAATCGTGATCGCCTATTTATTTTTGCGTTAAACGTGATTCGTGATTCAAACTTTATACGTCCACGTGAATCCATCTTTGCCTTTATGCGTGATTCGTGAACGGAAACAATAATTTAACGTGATCCGTGAATGCCTTGGTTTTGTGTGACCAAGTCATGACGTCCTTCCGCTTTCTATTTTTGTCAATGGAATTAGATATCATACTGGATGTCACTTAAGTTATGGTAAAAATGTCTTTCCGGTCTTTTGTGATGTTTTTCCATATACATAACCTGATTGGTTTTTGAAGATTGCATTTGACGGCTTTTTGCGTATTTTGCGTGATTCGTGAAATGGTCAAATGTTTTTACGTGAAACGTGACCACGTCGATTTTTGCGTGAATGTGAAAAAGATTTCAGTATTTTGCGTGATTCGTGAAATGACCAATTTATTTTACGTGAATGCATTTTGCGAGGTGGTATAGGGGAACCTCTCTTGAGGGTAAAAATTATCTTTTAAGGAATTTGATGTAGACATTTTTTTGGTATATCCTTCAGCTAGTCATTGGAAAAGGATAACCCCATCGTTTTGAACGCAGATTTAATGTTCTCTTGCTGTGTGGTATATCTCTTAGGGTTAAAAAAAAAGACATCTGGAATATCTCTTTATATTGGTGTTTTTGAAATTGTCATCTTCTTTATTCTTTATTTGAATAAACCAAATAATTTTGTTATTCCTTGATCTTGAGTAATCTTCTTTTGTCTTTTAATAAATCTTTAATTTCCCACTTAATTACAAAAGCCCGTGTACATGAGGGCAACGTTCTTGCAATTAGGTGTATATAGCTATTGTAAAAAGCTTAGCCTGCAATAGGCGATAGAACTGAACTGATAGGCCATTCCAATTTCCAAGTAACTGACCGTGTGTTTTTCTGTGCTCTTTATTTCAGTCATCCCACCTTGAAATACCGATTAATTTCTCCTTTATTGATCATAATTGTACACATTCTAATTTTTATATATTTGATGTTACTAAATTCATGATAAATTTATGGCATGTAGTCCATTTTGAAGGCCATAATTATTTGTGTTTAGTAATTCCTATATATATCGCCTTTGACGATGACAACCTTGTTTGAATTAGCTAGGTATACATATATCAAACACTAGCCTCCTCCGCATGCAGGCATCTCTTATATCATATATATGTCTTTTCATCGTTTTTCTTCCCCTAACTCGTCCCAGTTCTTCCCTGTCAAATATTTCAACACAGGAATCTACTAAGGAGTAGCCTGCGGAGGAGGTTAATCAAACACCATATAGATCAAAAGTAGTTGGCACGATTTTAATTTAGTGTTTTATCTCAAAGTGACTACTTCATTTATCAGTAAATATAGAAAATTTTACCCTCCTTCCCCTCCTCATCAATGTTGGTCAGAGTGAAATGATTGCGCATTGATAGGTCAACCAAATAAGCACCAAACAATGGTCACTCCCCCTCGACATTGCCAAGGAATCGAAGGGAGTGGGGGAGTAGTAGAAATTTTAGCACTGCTAACGACCTAATTGTTTTAACACATTCGTGCCAACACTTTTGTCAAAGATTGTATATAGTTAGACAATCTTCACGAAACTGATTGCCACAATATATAATATGTTACATTTTACATGACGCAAGGGCGTAGCGTCTATTACGCAAATACGCACATGCGTACTTGAGGCGGGAAATTTTCAAATGTCTTTTAATCGTTTTCCATAAATTTTTGTATTCAAAAGTCAAAAATCCATATCCGTGCGTACTTGTCAAAATGACCATGCTACACCCCTGTGACGGAGTTTAACTATAGGCACCACTTTCTTTGTCAATTGAATATCTCTCATGCAGTAAAAGGTTTTCTATGTTCGTAAATCGCACCTCAATTTTCCGCCTTTATTATAATTTTCATTGCTTTCATTATAAGTTTTTTTGAGATTTGTTTTTCTTGGGTCTAATCTTCATCTGTGATTTTTTAACGGTAGACTCGTTATTCTTCCAAAAGTACCAAACCATTCCCTGAGGGTTGCGCTCACTCTTGCCAAACTCTCCGTTAAGATTTGAATCATGGCAGCTCTTATACCACCAGGCACCGATACTCGTGATTGCACAGTTATTCTTTTCAGACAAGTCATGATCACGATCTACAGTAGAAAAGCCCATCCCGTTACTATACGATAAGGAATCCCCGGCCGTTCCCGTATAGGAACCTATAGCAAGTTTGTAGTTGGATTTCTCATCCTGGACATCAAAATTACCATATTTAGCATAGGCAGTATTTCCTTCCCAGTCTTCCACGTCTATTCGAAGTTCTCTAGGTCTAGCGCTAATCAGGCGACGGAGTTTTTCATTCCCAAGCCAAAACTCGTGTGACAGTCTTCCAAATCCTGATTTGTAGTATTTCCATTTGCGGAAAAAGTTGGCTGAGCCGTCGAAACGTTTTTGGAAGACTGTCCAGCCCCCACCGTCCGTTGTCATGTCACAGTAGACGTCGAAGAAACCCTTGTTATCAGGGTTGATTTTGTAAACACCATCTTCACGGACACCGGATGCATAGAGGGTGGAGCAGTCTTCAGCTGTGTTATAAATAGATTAAGAACACTCAGTTATTTATATCCCGCAACACTCTGTAACATGATATGTTAATTTATGTGACCACTACTCAGCCGCTTTTGCAGTAAGTAACAGCTCAGTTAGCCATGCATCCGGGCACCGTTGTGGTATTCAATACTCAGTTCAGTGGATAAACATAGGAATGATTTTGATTTATTGGTAGTTAATTAAGTAAGATATTAAATGAGATATTTAATTAGATATTTGATGGGGGGTTGGGCAATTTCGGTGAAGGATATTATTTTTTTCTGCAGGATTGTTTTTGAGCTTTGCATGATCCTTTTTCAGTTTTTTTTTTTTTTTTTTTTTGTACCTTATTTTTTTTCAAGGTCAAAGCTGTGCTCGTTAATGTTTTTTTGCGGAATCTGCAACCCCACCAACAGTCTCTAACCACATGCAGTGTTCAATATATATACTCACCGATTTTTACTTTTATTTCAAAAGGGGAGCGTGCGATCAGCGGTGTACTAGTAGCCACGCATGCGTACATCCCAGCATCAGTAATCCTGAGGTGTTTTGAAGTTAGTGTATCTCCACTGGCCGTAAATCTCTTGTGTAAAGGTCCACCCTCACAGCGTTCCCAAGATATTACCGATGGAGGCTTTGACCTAGCCGAACATGTGATAGTAAGTGGAGAACCAGCAAAACGCCTTATTTTTCTTGGAGGTTTGACGAAGAACCTAGGCTTTACCAGCACAATTAAATGGGTGATTTTTCTGTCTAGTCCCAATGGATTTGTTGCAGTGCAGAGATAAATTCCAGAGTCGTACATTTTTGTCCTGATGATAGAGATTGTCTCGTCTGTCGTTACTGTTCTACCCTCTGGCATTTTATCAAATACTTTGCGCCATGATACCACTGGAGCTGGAAACCCTGTTGCTTTGCATCTCGGAAGAGTTACATTCTCTCCCTTCAAGACATACGTTGGGCCTTTTACGATGATAATCTTTGGAGCGCCTGTATAAACAAATTATATTACTAAAGAGACAGCTTTTGCAATTGAATGCCGGACTAAGTGCGATGCAAGGCGATGTGATGTGATGCAATGTGATGTGATGCGATGCAATGCGATTCGATGCGATGCAACGCGGTGTCATGCAATTTCATGCATGTGATGTGATGCTATGCGATGCAACGCGGTGTCGTGCAATTTCATGTGATGTGATGCGATGCGATGCAATTTGATGCAATACAATGCAATGCAATGCGATGTGATGTGATATGATGCCATGTGATGCCGAATTTGATGCAATGCGATGCGATGCGATGCGATGCGATGCGATTGATGTGATGTGATGTGATGTGATGCGATGCGATGCCATGTTATGTAATTTGATGCGATGCAATGCGATTGATGTGATGTGTTGCGATGCGATGCGATTCTTTGCGATGCGACGCGATGTCATGCAATTTTATATGATGTGATGCGATTTGATGTGATGCAATGCAATGAAATTCAATGTCATGTCATGTCATGTTATTGATGTGGTGTGTTGCAATTGATGTCATGTCATGTCATGTTTTTCATCCAAGATTATCACTTATATAATGATAAACAAATACTACTTACTTCTAACTTTTAATTTAACCACAGCCCTTGATAATCCAGCAGGACTTTCTACCGTGCACATATACATGCCTGTGTCTTCAACTCGCACACTTGTTAACTTCAACTTTCCATCTTTTATCTCCAAAGTCCTATCACTAGGCCGAAACCCTCCAACCTTATCCCATACGATCGACGCTTTGCCTGCTACAGTACTAAAACAACTGAATGTCGCTGGGGATTTCTCGTTAACTGTCAACGAAGAAGGTTCTACTCTAATACCAGGTGCATTAATGGCACCTGTTGACTCCTCCTTAAGAAGATTCACGTTATCATCTCTTTTCCCGTCGTGCTTCACGTCTATGTTGGAACCATCTTGTCCCTTTGGACCGGGAGGGCCTGGGGGACCAGGAGGTCCACGAATACATTTCGTACCTTTTGGATCGCAAAACGCTTGCACAGCGTATGATACTGAGCTAACCACTTCCTCTCGTATCCAGGGTTTTACGCACTGATGACACATGTTTTCTGGTGATGAGGAGGAGGGTGCTTCACGGATATAACGTCTTGAATGGTTATCCGTCTGATCTGAAGGCAAAATACTGTATAAGTTTTAAACTGGCCTCGGTTCAAAAAGGTTGATGTGATCATTTGTTGTAGGGTCAAAAAGATGGGTTGTACAACGTACGCTTACAGTTAGCACCAACTCAGGATTAACTTATGTTCTAACTTTATTTAACTTTATGTTACATAGATGTTCTTATGTTCTTTGTTAACATATCTTGACACTATTATCACTTTTAGATAATAAGTGTCTTTGATAAACTTCGTATGTTCGAATTTGTATAAATGATATTATGTATTTAAATTTTAAAGGCTTTGAACAAACAAATAAAAAAACAGACAGTCATGCAAAAAGGCAAATTGGAATACAAACAAACAAACAAACAAACAAACAAACGAATGAATGAATGAATGAATGAATGAATGAATGAATGAAAGCCGGAACAAGCAGCAACAGCAACATGCAGCAAATTAAATCGGATTCAAAGTATCAGGATACGGTACGTGGTGCATGCTTTTGAACTGATCTACCAGGGCTTAGACGTAACCTAGAAGGGCTTTGCGTAAACACAACTGAGAGACACGACGGGTTGCGTTCCATGATGGCATAAAAGCAATGAGATTAGCTACCGGATATTGCTCACAAAAAGCACATTTGTAAAAACAACCTAAGTCGACTTACGCCGTTTTTTAAAGCAAAAAAGACTATCAGTATCAAAGCTAAGGGACTTCCTTTTAATATAAAGCGCAAACACTATATATGTCCATGAAATTAAATAAAAATTGTTTCCAATAGTTTTTATTGCATGGAGAGGTAGAAGCTGAAAGCGAAGTGGTGCATTCAACATGGAGACCTAGACTGTTGAAATGGTATTGAAAGTGTTCTATTATAATCCCATGCCCATCCACCTCTTCGGTCTCCCCTTTTATGATCTACGATCTATAATCTATAAAAACAGACTAAAGGATATGAACGGCCATTTCTGCAGCAATTTTATTACAAGTTTGTCGACGTAACTACGAATAAGCTGGTGAAAAAATGTAACGAGTTGCATCAGATGTTCAAAATTGCGGCAACAGCACTGCGATAAAATCGATCTTAAATTGAGTTATACAAGCATTTGGATTCCCTGCGATATTTTCTCGGTATTTAAATAAAAAAAAACTTAAAAATATATATATATTTCAAAGATAAAGTATTTGTGCGCACTTCATCGTTAATTACCACTTTATACATCTTTATTATATAGCGACTGTAAAAACTACTAAATAGAAACTACCCAGTAACCACTTGATTTACTCCATAAACAATGTTATATATGCGCTCTTCGCAAAGAAAAACATTCAACATTTAAGTTTTTAACATTTGAACATTTCTCAAAATGACCGCTCCATACTTGGCGTCACTGTCAGGCTCTACGCTTACCTTTACGTTCACTATTCTGTAACTTTGATATTTCTTTCTTCAGTGAAATGATTTTCTCGTCTTGGATTTTAAGTCGTAATTCCAAACGGACAAAGCCCACAGCGCACAATATTACACAAACACAACAGAGAACAGCAAAGGCAACAAAAGCTGAAACTAAACGACTTTGTGATTCATTAGCCCAGCCCATTGTGGAGTTATCCGCAAAACGATTGTTTCACAAACAGCAAGCACAAAGTAAATTTCTTGTAAACCATTGAATGACTTGAAGGAACCTAGACGGTGAAATATATCAACAGTTTTCAAACCCCCGAGGCAGTGGAAGCTATATCGATCATGGCTAAATGTCAAGTTCCCAAAAGTGAGACACATTGGGGGGCGAGATGCATGCAATTACCGAGATCATTTACAAAGCAAGCTGGCAACGGATCATAAATACCACACATTGTTTTTCTCGAAATCCCTCGGTTATAGCCTTTCAACAATCCAAACGGTTATCTTTCACTAAATTATTTGGCAGGCAGTCTGTGAAATCTTTCAACGAAAGAAGTTTTTTTGTTAGTAAATATGTCGTTTTGGGAGATTTCTTACCATGCGAAATGTATGTCCTGCTGATGTTTGGGCAGTTTTGGATTACTAAAACTAGAAAAAGGAACATATATAATAGTTAAATAAATACGAATCTGATAACAAATTTACAATTGTTAGACTAATAGCGTCACAAGGAACGATCCTATTGTTACTTGACGTAAACACACAGTAATTTTGCTGTACCAAAGCACAACATTAGCTTCATGCATGTAAAGTTATATTCGGCTCAGAAGCCCTTTGACACAAGAAGAATTTAAAACAGCCTCTGGAACAAACTTTTAAGGAAGAGACACAACTACTTAGTTAAACTAGTCATATTTGATACGAATTAAAAAGGCATTAACGAATATATAGCTCGGGAAATGTGTTTTTACGGATATTTAATTGTCGACATTCTTGATTGTCAAGTATGGTACTAATTATACCACTCTACAATCGATGCTTAGAATTCTTGAAGCATATATGAGGAAACAACTATGCTTTGACAATTAACTTTAATGGTAAATTAAGAGGCTGTTGTATTAATTGAGAATCTTTGGATTGTTGTTAACTCTACGGCTTTGATTCCCGGGGACGAAGGGAGGGGGGACTCGCGTTCGGATACAAAACGAGCGGGGTTACTCGATGGCCCTTTTAGGGATTGACATATATAAGGGGTTTAGTTTCAAAAGTCTACATCAATTATTACCTTACCTATTATTAAGTAATATGTTTATTACCTTTTAAAAGTGTGCTCAAATTCAGATAAGGTATCGTATAAGTAGCCGAGATCATGTTTAGGGCTAACATTCCTTTGTTGATGCACCTATTTGTAAAACGTTGGTACCTTTTAGGGGTCCCTCTGAAATTTCCGACGATCATCCCCGCCCTTTTACATTGGATTATCTCCCCTGGACGAGATATTGTTTCAAGAGTTATATTCACTCTATATCATATGTGTAAATTATTTTAGTTTTGTCGAGGTGGAATAAACCTAATTCAAAAAAGGTTGACGGGGCGAACGACGATTGGCGATTGGTGATATTTGGCGATTGCACGACCGAAAGGAACTATGGCTAATACGAATATTCGTTTCTAAATTATCCAAACAATGCCTCTACCGTTCAGCGAAACCTTCAAGACACCCATCTAAGGTCATCACTGAACGGTGTTTGGATAATTTAGAATGGAATAAGAAGAAATTCAATTCGTATTACTCAGTCCCTTTCGGTCGTGCAATCGCCAATCACCATGGCCAATCGCCGTTCAATTCGTCCCGTCAATCTTTTTTAAATTATGTGTATACTTTGTTGACCAGTTGGATCCTGGAGGTGCCACGCCCTTTTAAAAGGACTTCCGGTATCTTTTAGGGTTTTTTTATGATGAGCATACCCGATACTTGTACCCATAGTAGTGCTTAACATATATGGTTTGGCCATATATGATGAAAGTGGAGAACCAATTAACGGATCGGATACCAAAGAAATGGTCCACCTGAAAACCTTCTACGGAACTTAGCTAGACTCTTTATTAATTTGTCATTGTTGTTGTACTAAAACTACGTCTCCCCCCCCCCCCCCCCCCCCCGGGTTGTAGTGAAGTATGTGTGCATGTGTGTATCGGCACGTTTATGCCGGCCACTTTATATAATTTGCATGTCATTGTTGTTGTACTAAAACTACGTCTCCCCCCCCCCCCCCCCCCCCCCCCCCCCCCCCCCGGGTTGTAGTGAAGTATGTGTGCATGTGTGAATCGGCACGTTTATGCCGGCCACTTTATATAATTTGTCATTGTTGTTGTACTAAAACTACGTCTCCTAAACCCCCCCCCCCCCCCCCCCCCGGGTTGTAGTGACATATGCTGTACATGTGTGTATCGGCACGTTTATGCCGGCCACTTTATATAATTTGTCATTGTTGTTGTACTAAAACTACGTCTCTCCTCCGGGTTGTTCAGACGTATGCTGTGCATGTGTGAATCGGCACGTTTATGTAACCACTTTATTTGTCATTATTGTTGTATAGTGAAAACTCCCATGGCGAAGACTGCACCGTTCAGGCTTTTAATAAAGGATAAAGTTGATCATAACGACTATAGCCTCCTCCACAGGCGTCTTTGCGATCTAATTTAGATTTGAGTTTCCTGTGCTGCTACTAGAGAGGGACTAGGCGCTAGTTAGGCGAGAAAAATGACAGATGCTTGCGGAGGGGGCTACAACGAGTATTTATTGAGTTGCGAACCCATCCTACCAATCTAAAACATACAGGTTTTAATTTTCTAATCAATTTTGTAGTATTTGTGGGTACATCGATTAACTCGGTTATTTGAGTAACCACTACCAAATTTAATAATTGTTTTATTATACATTGTTTTAGAGAGAATTACAGTACTGACACAGTAACTGGGCCCACCTGAACAAAACTGTCTAATCACAATCGACCTACAGACAATCGATTCCCGATAAAATCCGACTAAACCAATCAGCGTTAATAACTCGGATGATATTTTGTACAAGGTTTTGGCGCTTTTTAATAAATCAAGTGTTCGTAGTTTTGATATTGGTTGTAATGCAGTTTTGTTCAGGTGGGCCCAGTTAGTATGTCCGCACTGTAACCCCAAAAAGTTATTTCCCGTTTAACGAAAGTTAAGGTTTTTTTAAGCAAGAAAACAACGAAAGTTGACAATAAAGCGATATTTTATTGCAACCTGCAGATTAGCGATCACTAATCTGTAGGTTATTGTGAAAATAATTTGCAGCTCTTAGCCAATCAGGTCCTAAATAGTGAACACAATAATGTATAATGAACTCGGTTATTTGAGTAACCACTACGTTTTTGCAGTAACTGGGAATAGGTGGCTGTATAGAGTTTATATCCAAAATCAGTATAATCTAGCAGCTTGGTTCATTATCCTGTATTATCGATTTCTAAATGATACCCATTTGGTACAAGGTTAAGGTCATTTGTATATTTAGTACATAAGACGATATGTTTGCAAGACAAAAACTGCATGAAACATTTTTTCATAAAATTCTTTAGAAACTTTACATTCATAAAATATTTTTCAATACGTTAATGTTTTTTGGATGGACTAAAATGGCAAAAATGCTTCCATTCTATCAGTGGAATGGCACCAAAGTAATAAATGCCTTTATTAATAAACTACACAAATCCATCTCTTCATTCTCATTTCTACCTCTGTTAATTAACATGCTTTGGACTCCTATGCAGTGTACTGAAAACCTACATGTATTGTATTACAAATAAGGTCTTTTTCCTTGGAGGATTGTATTGAGAATTAATTATTGAATCTTGGTTTAACTTGATTCAGGCGGCGTGATGTGATCATGTGGACCACTATTTCCTTGTCTTCTCTTCAGTAAATTTTTGATGTAAAATTCACCTGTTAAAAAAACACCACTTTAAGTTATATTTAAATAGTGAGCAGCAGTGTTTTATAAGTTCTTTAGGGATAGCTGTATTATCGATAAGGCCGCGAGAAACCTAAAACCTTCGGGTTTTTTTTACACTCGTCTTAGGTTTCGCGCTGCCATATCAGTAACATAGCTATCCCAAAATAGCTTTTTCCAGTTCCCCCAAAAGATACGCTTGCTACGCAGGCTAACAAGGTCCTATTATACTAATTAATACCAATAATAATTATAATATAAGAAGGCAAACCATGACTATTCACAAGCATGGTCAAGAGACTGAATTTGACCTAATTGAAATCAAATACAACCGCAGCTAGTGGCCAGAGAGGGACTCGAATAAGGCACCACCAGATTGCAAAACCAACTCTTTGACCACTCGACTATGCTGATTAGTTATCCAAGTAGCCCCCCGCCCCCGATATACATACCTGCTTTATATGATGATCTAACTAGAGGTCCACTGGCTGTGTAAGCAAATCCTAACTCATTACCAACAGTTTCCCAGTGTTTAAACTTTTCTGGTGTCAGATATTCAGTGACCTAAAAAAAAAGATTTCAATTAAGCTAGCACAATATGACCAATAGAAAACACATTTATATGTACTGCGAATTGCTAATAAGTGAATGAATAAATAAATGGATGAATGAATGAGTGCCCGGAGTGAGCAAATGAATGAATGAATGGATGAATGAATGAATGAATGAATGGATGAATGAATGAATGAATGAATGAATGAATGAATGAATGAATAAATAAATGCATAAATAATTGAATGAATAAATGAATGAGTGAGCAAATGAATAAATGAATGAGTGAGCAAATGAATGAATGAATGAAGAAATATATAAATGAATGAAGGAATGAATGAAGAAATATATAAATGAATGAAGGAATGAGGAGATATATAAATCTCTTTTACTCCGACAAAGGGCTAAAGCTCTAAACGTCAGTAAAGTTAAGTCGACATTTTTTAAGTGTTACAAGTTTCATTATGTTACCTATCAGATATATAAATGAATGAATGTATGAATGAAAAAATATATAAATGAATGAATAAATGAATGAATGAATGAATGAATGAATGAATGAATGAACAAGTGAAGTAATGAAGTAATATATACCTTCAGATGATTCTTGGTTGGTCTCATGTATTGTCCCAGTGTTAAGCAATCAACACCAGCTGCACGAATATCTAATGACACAACAAACATCCAGTTACATCACTGGCTAAAAACACTACAATGAGTTTGATAAGCTAGGTGGCCAATCACTGTTGGAGATAACCAAGGGATCCCCTTGCAAAGCTTCTATATTGTAGTGCTTAGGATTGAAACTACTCCAATCCCCCAGCAATTCTACTGGCATCCATTTATAGGCTGACTTTACTCCAGCAATTTAGCTGGTATCCATTTAATATATATAACTAGTAGGTGAATTGAGGCAGTTCAGAAAAAGAGGCATTTCCCCCAGTGCTGTCTCAACTAAGTTTATTTCAACATTACCCCACCAATATTGCTGAAATCCATTTAATATACACCTATTTCAAAAATTGTTGCCGCAAACAAAGCCACAGTCCACACTCTGAAGCCTGCAAAGGAAGTCGGTATTTCTTCTTGTGTTATCGATTTATTAATTGAATACTTTGATTGTACGTGTTTGTGTTATAGGACCATAACAAGTTGTTGTTGTGGTAGATATAAATACAAATATTTATTTAAAAAAACGTGCAATGAATCACAAATTTAGTCCATGTAACCGACATCCTTTGCAGGCTTTAGAGTGTGGACTGTAGCTTCGGCTGCGACAACGATTTTTGAAATAGGTATATATAACTACAGTAGGTGAATTGAGACAGTCTGAACCCCTTTTATTTCAACATTACCCCACCAATTTTGCTAATATCCATTAATATTCCTGGATGAATCGAGGCAGCGTGGAAGAAGAAAAACAACAAAAACATGCTGACAATAAAACTGGCTGATGATGCAACCTATTGACCAATCAGTCATTTCCCATATCTACCTACCTTTCATGGTCTGGAGTACCTCTTCATCTGTCTCTCCCATACCTAACATAAGTGATGTCTTAGTCACCATATTAGGCTGCACTCTTTTGACATGGCTTAGTACTTCTAGAGACTGTTCGTAATTGGCCCTTGGATCTCTTGCAAGACTAAAAATATAAAGTAACAATTTTCAGAGTGAAATAGTTAATAAAGAGCTGCATAGACGACTTTCATAAATGGCCGCCACTAATTATCATAATTTTTAAAATTGATGTTTTAAGAAAAAGAAAGCTATCATATGATAGACATTCACCATAACAATAACTTGTGAAAGTTTGAGAAAAAACGATTAAATTTGCAAGAAACTAAAAGAGTTTAAAAAATCAGAAAAACACCAAAACGAGTCATCAAAGGCCTCAGCAGAAAATTACATACAAATCTCTACATATTTCATTGAGCATATCTTCTTATAAGTATTTTAGCCAGAGCATCCAAAACATTCAAAATATGCCTATTTCAGGTGGTTCTTTCATATGACAGTGCTAAAATATTAAAATATCTGTTAACTTGAAAAATCATTTTCCGCTACATATTAGGGTATTTATGAAAGTGGTCTATTGTTTTAGTATTGTATACGTTATACAGCATTCTTAAAAAAAAGAACATAACAATTTGCTTCAAATTTGCTCAGTTAGTGTGCTGCTCAGTGTAGATTGTAGCCCGCCTGAGTGTTCACTTTTCCCAGGTAGCACAAACAGCAAATTAAAGATATTTAGGACAAACTGTTTTAACAACTGGTCGGTGAAACAGCAATTGAGTAAGTAATTTTATAAAAAGCATGACAGACTTGAGTGACTTGAGCATTCGCTGAAACATGTACTAACTCAAGTCTGTTGTGCTTTTTATAAAATTGTTTTCACAACAATTTCATAATTAACATAAAAAGCACACTGTTCAAAACTTTCATCCAAGTCTAATTTGTAAGTTGGAAAATTCATTGAACTAAAGCAAGAATTTATAAAAATAATGTCTTAATTTTAATAAAGGGAAGTGTGACCACAATAAAACTACTATGAGCTACCTTAGGAGATATGATTATGTAACCTCTTAGTACCAGTAGCACATTTGTCTCACAATTCTAACACTATAAACGAAGTACTGGTACATTAAGAAACTTACAGCTGTAATCTGTCAACAGTTTCAACATTGTGTGCATACACATCTAAACCAGAATCTGCCACTGTCTTAACACAGTCAAGATTACCATGGAAATCAGGCGTCAAACATTCCACCTTTATGGAAGGGTTTCTATGAAAAACATAAGTAAATAATTGAGAAAGTAAGTAAGAAAGTGTTAACTAAGCAAAGCCCTGTTTAAACGGGCCAATGATGTTGAATGGTGGCCAGCATGTTGTGATATGGTTTGTTGAACACAAGAACAAGTCAAAAGAAATGTTGGATGATCATCCATCAGCGTGTTAAAATGGGTGCCCCTTTAAACAGGTCTGAAGAACAAAAGTAAGCAAGAAAGAAGGCACAAAAGTAAGAAAGTAAGTAAGAAAGTTTTAGTTAGTGTAACTAAGTTAAATTTAAAGAAAACATGTAGAAAAGTAGGAACGTTTGTACAAAAACTAAGGAAGTAAGTGAGTAAGAAATTAAGCAATTAAGACTACTATGTAACAAAATAATACATAGAATTAATTATTAATTAATAATATTTATAATAATAATTTATTAACACAGTATTTCACAAAGTTGCAATACTTTACATAACTTATTTAAGAAATAGAAAATTCACTAAATATTATGAAACATTTAGCCATAAAATATTTTGATATTTTTTATTTTAACAAATAATAATTAAAGATGGCCATTAGTAATAGTCATCCACAGTACCTTTTCTTGATCTGTCGTACTGTCTCAGCAAAATGAAAGGCCCCACCATCTGGCACATCTTTAAAGCATTAAATAAATATTTATTATTTAATTAATAATTAACAAAAAAATATATGAACAAAACAATTTTAATAAATGACACCTATTCCACAAAATGTTGTGCAGTAATAGTAAGGTTTTGCACCACTGAAATGTCTATTTGTGTGGGAGAGAATATATTTACTACACAACCCCTGACCGGCCCCATTTAGTGAAGAACTTATAATAAATAAAACTAAGATCCAGACCAACTCTTGCATAATTTAATGTTGTAGGCATACCAATTTTGTTTTTAATTTTGACATATTTTGAAATTCACAGTTCTCGTCAAACAACTTCAGCCTCAAGAGCACGTAATATATTCTTTAGAGTGTGACAGTGGTAATTTAAGGAATGCACACATCAAACAATTGAAACACTTACAAATTCCATGGGCCATAGTTAAATTCTTAAAGTGCCTAAAACCCCTAATATCAATTTTCCGGAAGAATAAAATACTGCGATAAAAACTGTGCATTTTATTGTCGTTTGAATATGTGTTATTTGGGCTTCCTGTATAAAAAAATTGGAGTTTATTGATATGAGCTGGTGATAATATTGATGACGTAGTGTCCGGGATAGCGTCTCATATCAATGAACTCCAATTTTTTTACACAGGAAGCCCAAACAACACATATTGGGCATATTCAAACCGCTATAAAATGCACAGTTTTTATCGTAGTATTTTATTCTTTTGGAAAATTGTTATTTAGGACCAGTATTTTTAATAGAAATAGGAAAGAGCCAGGGTTTATAGGCACTTTAAGAATATAATTATTACACACTATCAATGCTGAGGTTGATGGAAGAGAACTGTGAAATAGTCTATTTGGCTAGCTTCCCTCCAGCCTACAAATCTTTTTTGAAATACATGTAGGTATATTAATATATTATGCTTGCAACTACACAATAAATGGTAACCCAGCCTCAGGAATGTTTGATAACTGTGAATTATCTGAGTGTGTTTAGAATAGTATACAAAATTTGTAAAAACAGTGAAAGTGTGCAATACAAAAAGTTGGTGTCTCCCCACAATAAGGCCCTACCATCTCTATCAACTGAAGTAATGACAATATAATCCAGGTTCCATCTACTAATAGCTTCAGCTGTATTCACAGGTTCCATAGGATCAAGAGCTGGAGGTTTCTTGTTTGTCTTTACAGAACAGAATCTACAGCCTCTAGTGCACTGATCACCCATGATCTAAAGGAAAGTAAATCAAATATTTATCAGTCTAATTTTGAATGCTGAATAGTGCATTCCAATTACATTGTGTATCTTTATTCATGTACACCATTTAAAACATTGCTGTCCAACCAAAGGTACAGTCCACACTGTGAAGTTTGCAAAGGATGTTGTATTGCTAATCATCCTCGGGAACCCAGGGGTAATCTTCTGTCGCTCGTTTCTCGCTCCCAGAATAAATACCCCTGGGCACATAGTCTGTTGGAGCTTGTTCTGGAAGTCAAAAGTCAAACTTATTTAACGACTTTCTTTGAATGATTATCTTGATTTTCATTGGTCAACCTAATAAGGTCGACCAATCAGGAAAGAGCTGAATTTTGACTTCCGGAAAAAGCTCCAACAGACTACATACCCAGAGGTATTTATTCTGGGAGCGAGAAACAAGCGACAGAAGATTACCCCTGGGTTCCCGAGGATGATTGCTAATATCAAATGTTGAGAAATGGTGGCTTGAGCGAATTATTGTCTATGGACCAAACACATTGTTAGTGTCCCCACAAATCCAGCTAGTTCTTTAAAGCCTCTCATTTGTTTCTGAAGAGATGAATTGTTACCAAAAAAGTATACTAAGCAATAAAATGGCATACCATGATAGTAGCAGTAGCCGTGCCTTCTTCACCACCTCCCCAACATTCTCCAATATTTGGACACTTTGCCTCCTCGCAAACCTATAAATAAAACATCAAGCAAATGCTTATCTCTATACAATGTTTAAAAAACTCATGAATAATTAATGAGACATTTACAAATTAAAGAAACCATGGGCATGACGAGTGTTGTAAATCTTCATACAAGTTACGGTGTACACAAGTATATCCTGATTTGCATATGTTTTAACTTGTAATTTCTTGGCACGCTGGGCTGGCAGTGTACTGAAATAGGCGTTTTTAAGTGTGACTTTTTATAGTCATTTCCGATCAACTTCAAATTTTACATGTGAAGAGTACACACCCAAAGAAAAGTGTTCTTCTTTTCACTTTTACAAATGTTACGATTTTTGGCGGGAAAATTACGTCATCAATTTTAGAGGAAAATCTAAAACGAGGGTTATACAAACTTTTAAAATGCGCATTTGAAAGAACTCATTGAGATATGTTCAAAACCGAAGAGATAACAGTCAAAGTCAAATTTAATCTAAAGATATAATTTTTTGAAAATTACATTTTTGTGTAAAATAGAAATAAATTCTAAACTTTAAAAAATCATATAGTTTGATTAAATTTATCTCTTCGGTTTTGAACGTATCTCAATGAGTTTTTCAAATGCACATTTTAACATTTTGCATAACCCTCCATTTCAATTTCCCACTAAAATTGGTGATGTCATTTTCCCGCCAAACATTGTAACATTATTTTGTAAAAGTGAAAAGAAGAAAACATTTCTTTTGGTGTGTACTCTTCACATGTAAAACTTCAAGTTGTTCGGAATTGACTTAAAAAGTTATTTAAAATCACGCTTAAAAACGCCGATTTCAGTACACTGCCAGCCCAGCGTGTGGTGAGATTTCTTTACTTAATCTTGAACATTTTGGTAAAATATGACAGAGCTAACCTAGAGTTTTTTGTAAAGTTGTTTATTCACGTCCATGTTGTATTGGCTATCCAATCACGTGCCTTCGAGTTGTGATTGTATCTGCCAATACAACACGGCCGCTCATGTTGTAAACATAATCTTTTAAATCTTCACAATTATGTAATTATACTAAACTACTGTTTAGAAATTTTAATTTAAATCCTAAAATGATTTTATATTTCCTTACAGTGCTTAGGTTAAGCTCTCTTAGTGTCTTCTTCAGTCTTGAATAGTTTTTACCAATAGGAATTTCAGTCTTTAGCCATGGAGGCAGTCGAAGCCTGAAATGAATTTCATGAAACACGATCAATACAAAATTTAAATAAGATGCAATTTTACAATTTCTGATTTTTGTTCAAGAGAAAACTAAGGAATGGTCAATGCTTAGCATGCTGTATTACCTAGCATGCATTAATCTATTTGTGGGTGTACATGGGCCCGGCGTAACCGATCGATGAAACTGATCATCAGAAATTCAATCGATAAATCGATATTATTACTAAATTGATATCAATTGGCATCGGTCAATCGCTCACCAATTGATAATCACAAAAAAGTCTCCAATCGATGATTATCGATTGCTATTAGATGTTTATCAATTGCTAACCGATGGGTATTGACTGGTCAAACTAGTACTGTATTTGATGACACAATTTGATGATCTGCATGATCTATGTCAACACAAGCTGTCAGAATCATGCTATCGTGAAATGTAATTGTTACATGACCTGGCTACGGTGAAGCATGAGGCAGTGAAGGAAAAATGGATCAACCAAAATCTTGCTGCATCAATCAATCCACAGAAAATTATGAAATACATTGTATTGCCAAAGAACATTGAAACAGTTGTATTATACAGTATATATTGTAAACAAATAAAAAAACGATACCAATCGATACCAATTAGGTTATCGATTGCTATTGGAAATCAATAACAATCGATAATCACACATTTCTTCTTCATCGATTGGTCATCGATTTTAGATATCAATCAATAAATTGATATCGATTGGTATCGATTAACTATCGATTGATATCGATTATCGGTTTCATCGATTGGTTACGCCGGGATTTAAGTTTTTCAATTTACGAGAGTGCAATTCTCAATTGTTGCAGAAAAATAATCAGACTTTTTAATATTTTATGCAACATTTTCTCACAAATTGGATATTATGGATATATTATAAATTTACAGTCGTTTTATCGACTTTTATAACTAAATTAGAAGTGACGCTATTATCTGTGAGTACTGCTGAGTAAAATTAGTTAAATGATACGTCACCTTTCCCCTTTCTTTCTCCGATATGGATTTTCCACAGTTCCTGATATAAAATCCTCCAGACCTGGGCCATTTGCTATCTTGTCCTTTGAGTCGTTTGATAAATTACTGAACATCTTTGGTTTTGTCAGCCATAATGATGACAAGATACTAGACTAAGGATCAAACATTTCACATTAGAATAAACAAAAGGGAATAAACAGCCAAGTTTGAGGTTTTTTCTTGCAGTAAATATTTCGCAAACAAATAAATTATTTAGTATAGTTTTCTGTGTGTGTGTTCCAAGAACAAACTATTTTATAATACAGTAAAAACACTATTTATCATTACGGTTCAATACGTCAAAATAGTTTTCTTTACCTGTGATCGAAGTAAAAACGCAAGATCACAATGTGAATGAAGCACAATCTTTCTGGCAAACACAATATTGGTCGCCATCTTGGTTATGCAATTACCCAGTCTACACTCAAGTTATTCACCACAGGGACCCCAAATATTAATAAACATCAGGACATGCATAAAATAAACAAGGGATGGATGCAGAAATGACGGCGAAGTACTAAAATCGTTTTCGGCATATACTCTTTTTTAATGAAAGCGCTCGATGTTGAGGTTTTACGTGGGACATTGGTTACAGATATTCTTTTTTGTAAAAAAAAAAAAAAAAAAACATACACAGTCTTATTCTCTGTTTATATATAAGCTTTACATGCTAAAAAATAACTGAGAGCACCCTGGCCATGGACAGTATCCTTAATATAATTTCTTTTATCGAAATGTTTAAAATTACTGAATTTTAATTTGCTGGGTTCCCTGTGCTGGGTTCCCTTTTTCCCAGAAATCAAAGCGGGCGTGGACGGGGTAGTTGATCGGTTTCTGGTAAAATGATGGAAGTTTGCAAGGTAACTTTTTAATTCACTAACTTAACCATTCTGACTTGCATTTTATAAGCATTCTATTCGACCAAATTAATGTTGTATAAATGTGTTAATAATCCTGTTCTTAACTACTCCATTGACGCTCGTGAAGGCCGATGAGATCATTTCAAACAAACAGGAATGTTTTATAGCTTCATATTTGTCGGTGTATGGTAGCTTGATCTTATTGTCAAATCAAGCATAATGTCGAAATTATTGACCTCTTGTTAATACATTAACAAATTTGTTACAAGTATTGATATATATTTATTCATTTCTTGAAGCATCAAGACTGAAAAGAGGTTGAAACCACGTACACAAAATGGACAATTTGTAAGTTGCATGTTCTTGCTGAAGCAGAGATAGGCTACCATATATTAAAAGCTTACACACTTCATTTGAAACTGTACTTAATTTAGAAATTTGGATGCTAGTTATCATAATTGAATATGAATTGTTTTGTAGTGGAAATAAATAAGCACAAATTAGATTAATTTTCACATAAATGAGATGCACTCTGCTATTAAAGTTGGTCACTTGTATTGGTTAATATTAAGCAATTATTGGATGAGGTTGAGTATGATATCGTAAATTATCAAGACCGAGGTCTGTGTTATCTGCCGAAGCCTCCTGGCTGAGGCAGATAATACTGACTCGAGGTCTTGATAATTTACGATATCATGTGAAAACCGAATTCAATAATTGTTTTATTATACATTTTTTAAAGTAAAAGTACAATTATAATCAGGTAAAAGAGACAATAACAAGCAAATCTCGCTGCCATTTTCACATCAACTCCCTGAGAACGGAGAGAGCCTGGGAACTTGACAGTGATAACTACAGACAATGCAATTATCACTGTCAAGTTCACATGCTACTCAGATTTAACCGTGTGCTCTCAGCCAATCAGATTCAATGTAGTTAGTAAAATGTATAATAAATATATTTATTATATATTTGAGATACTACACGCGGTGTGATTGGTCGAGCGCTGTGCTTTATAGGTGAACGGAGCACAGCTGTGACGACATCATGACCGAACTCGATTTCCGTTTCAAGATTTGGCAAAATTAGAAAACAAAACACTAAAATGAGATGTTTTTAATCAGGAAATACTGATAATCAGCCTATTTTTCACACAGAAATACAATCTATTGTTTATATTTAGAAAGCAAAGTGAAGTTTGAAAATGAAAGAACGTACAATACAACCAAAAAGTCTTTAAAATATCACAAAATAGGACTCAAAACCGGCCAAATTTAAAATGACACCAAACTTGAGGAGTTCAAAATTTCTACAAAATGCATAGCTTTCAGCTCGTGCTTCTCCCATCACTTCTTTCGTGCTCTCGTCACTTTCATCGTGCTTTATAACTGAACAGAGCACGGAAAAGACTGTTCTATTTGTTAAACTGAAGGTTTGAATTGAGTGAGTGATGGGTTTTGAAGACTGTCTTCTAAAAGCTTGCATAATTGAGTCTGTAATGTATATCTATCTATTTCATTGGACATGAAATGATTAGATTAACTTTTAGGCATATTTTTCAGCTAAAACAATGATATTCAAGGGGGGAAAATATTATATTTCTCATCTGTAGACATAATTGCATCCATATATGTCCTCTTTGAGTGAAGGATAACAACAATTCAATGGGCCAGATTGGAAAAAAGCTCTGCTTTATTTGTCACCCAATAAAGATTTATTATTATTATTAATTATTTTATCACAGTTCCAAGTCACACACAACCAACTAGACCTTCAAACACAAACAAAACATGAATTTTGGTGGACATATAAATCAACTGTATTTCCAAGGTAACACAGACAAAAGTGTCAGTTACCAAATGATCAGCGATAAATTCACAAGTGTCTTAGGTTATGACCAAGGCTTCTCAAATGTTATTTCTGGTCATATGCACCAGTTGAGATGTCATAGGTCTTATATGTATATATATATACCACTTCTCAGTTTTGTTTAGGATCATTTTTTATTGTGATTATGGCATAGTGCTTATACATGTATATGCTTATGGACCAGATTGGAAAAAAACCCCTGCTTCATCTATTTACCCAATAAAGACTTATATTATTTTTGTACATACCAATAAAGACTTATTATATTATTTTTGTACATAGTATAGTCCATTTACAGTTTTTCATAAATCAACCTCAATAGTGTGTAATTATTCTTTAGAATTTGACTACATCCTGTGAATTTTTTAATTGTTCCCACTAGATTTCTGAAAAATGTTGTTGTCAATATCCAAGCTAACATCTGAAGTACTTTTTTAAATGTTCCTGGGGCCAAAGTGATTAACTTTGCTGGTTAAAATGCAGCTCTTGAAGCGTGGATTTACATGTGCTCACACAAATTGCCAGACAGACTGTCTAGACATGTCTCATTTGGTTCTTTCAGCTAACTAAGCTTTATAGATACAATATTTTTGCTTCAATTTGATTGTGAAGAATCGCCATATTGACTTTCAGACAAACAAAAATAGCAACAAAGAAAAGCAAAAAAAAAAAACATTAACAAAAAAAGATAAAAACTTAGTACCAGTCCACTTACACTCTTATGTGACATCTTGATAATTGATCAAACACGTTTGCCAAAGACCGCTTGTTGACTTTCTATGCAATTTTTGAGGGAAATTGCATTGTAATCCTTTAATTTTCAACTTTATTTTTCTGACGATAATCCTTGTGTTGTAATACTTTAACAATTTTTAGGGTCACATTATATCAGAACTCTGATGTCATTATCACAATCATTATATCACAATCATATACACCCTTTCCGAGAAAGTTTGTTGCTTGTGAAAAGCACACAAGCTAGTGGCACAAAGGATCATGGATCAGTTCAGAAACTAAATGTGCTTTTGGCACGCCTTTCTTGTTGTTTGATAAATCAAAATGGACATTTTTCAATAACATATTGACAAGTGTAGCAATGTGGCCATGAAATCCCTGTGTTCTAATAAAGTACATGTATACATAGGTAACCCATAATCCCCTGCGCTACTAGCTTGTAGGCTTTTCACTTCATGGGTGACAAAGTTGCTCGGAAAGGGTGTATATCATTGCCATCATCATCATCATCATTGTTATGATCTTTATCAGCATCATCATCATTACTGGTGTTTACTTCTAGAAAACGGGCAACTGCTGAGCAGTTAATCAAGGACTATTTTTACCAACTGACTGATGGTTGTGGTGTAGCTGACTGTACCAATGAGAACTGTGCCTCTAATGGACGACTGAACCTCAATAGAAATGATGCTGCAGTTATGGCCTTGAAGCTCTTTCATGATAAGGCTCAGCTGTGTAGTAACATTGTAGCAAATCATCACCAAGGTTAGAAATGCTATATGAAAACTAAAAGCATTTATTATAATATTTAAGACCCATTGTCACTTACCAGCATTGTTTATTTTGATTTGAGTGTTATAATTCATTTGCTGTCAGTCGTATTACGAATAAAACAAAATACTAAACGATCTAGTAAGAGCGTAAATAGCCACTCACATCGTAAAGGTTATCAAAATGTCTGAGTGTGATTTTCATGGTCTTTCTCGCAGTGCATGCTGGTAAGTGACCATGGGTAATAATATCTTAAGTTTATTTAATGAGAGTAGCACTTTATCCTACTTACACTGTATATTTTTCAAGTAGCTCTCAAATAAAATATAAATACAACTATTACAATACAATGCAGTACAATTATAAAAAGTATAAGGGGAAATTAAATTGGTACTAGCTATACAAGTCAAATTGAATAAAAACTACATTGTAACTACATGTACATGTATCTTAAAAGAAAGGAATGTTGTAAAGGTTTGTTGGCAAAAGTATGATATTTATATTTTAAAATTATCTAAAGAAAGAGCTTGTGTAGATGTTGTATATAAATATTATGTAACTATCTAATATTTATTTATTCATTCATTTTAAAATCTGTCTTTCAGGGTCAAACACCGACTCCCAGGCTCTGTTTTTCACAGAAACTTCACTTCAGTCTGCAATCAAAGCTTGTCAAGAAGTAGGAAGCTACAAAGAGTTGGTTCATAGTATTGGAAAAGTGTTGTCTGATTCTGAATCTTTAAGCAAAAGTTTCTTATTGGACAAGCCAAAGCGGTTGGGAGATACAACACTTTACATAGACGTAGAAGCAGTGAAAAGGGTGTATAAGGCTTTATTTGAGATTGGCGATGCTTCGATAGAAAATGCTTTGATCAACTCACTGGAGGCTCTTTCAACTGCTGTTGAAATGGAACTACGTTTCAAAAAGCCTTGCGGAAATCCTCGCTATCTTAATCAATTTGTTTTTACCTTCTTGAACAGTATGTTACAAAGTCCTGAATACTTAGAAAGAGCTTTGCCAAGTTTTTTGAAAGTGCTTTGTCTACTGCCAATATCTGCCCAAGCTCAGCTAGTAAGAATATGGTGTTCATTCTCAGTGGAAGACATCCGTCACATGGTACAGACTTTGCAACAGCTGATAACATATCAAGTACTGACTGGTCCATCGGCTGTCAGTCATGTGCCAGTTCATGACGATGATGTAATAGTCAACAGTGCTAAAACCATGAAACTCTTATACTTTGTGAGCCTCATTGAAGGAGGTAAACGAAACCCAGTAGAAGTGAATGATAAGGAAAATAATACTCCAGACTTAGAGTCAGCGAATATCTCTTTCTTTCAAGACCCACTTGTAAGGGAACTGCAGCTTAAATCGTACGACTGTCATCAGCCTCTTTTGGATTATGAAGAATTTGTTAACGAACCGCTGAACGATCACATTGAGGTTGACCGGGACTACACCCACTTCAAAAGTGAACAAAACCAAAAATTTTCATTTCTTAATCATACTTTTTTACTGAGCACAGCTACTAAAGGTTTAGGATTGTTTTACGATAACCGTGTTAGGATGTACAGTGAAAGGAGGCTGACCATGCTATACAGCCTTGTTCACGGACATCAACATGCTCCTTTTCTCCGTCTCAAGGTCAGGAGGGATAACTTGATAGATGATGCTTTAGTCAGGGTAAGTTTATGGATTAGAAATATGAATGTTGCTTCTTCACCTTATAAAAGCCTTGAGCTCACAGTACTACAGCACATCAGAGATTAACGTCAGTCATGTCAGTTTTTATACAGTATATACTGGTATTACTTATTTCAATCATCTGAAAATGGTTGATCTAGGAGTTGTGGGATTTCATTAACTTGCAAATACATTGTTTTGATCATACTTCAATGATGCTGACTTTACAGACACCAGTATTTCAGAAGTAATCATTTATGTTCAAATGTGCTCCAATATTGTTGTTTAAATACAGTTCAAGCAAATGGTTAATTTGTTTTAGAAGCTACATGTATACCTACAACTCATACTTCATGCTTTGTATTCCAAGCATCTCCAAACAATAAAAGTTTTCATCCTTTAACCTTGTACTTTTATCTCTATCTTTGTATTTACTCTGCAAACAGAGCCACCTTTTTCCCACGCCAAATTTAAACAAGAGAAAAATGGCTCTGCCAACTCCTGATAATTACATCCAAACTTCTGGATGTAAAAATTATGGGTTATCCATCAAGTAAACTGGTTTAAAACTAATTTTCCTGCCTACGTCACCAGCATTTGTGAATTTGACCTACCAAAGCCATTTTTCTCTCAATTTTCGGCAGGGGAGAAAGGTGGCTCTGTTCCCAGAGTACTCTGTGTTTGGATCCATGAGGAAATCTTGACATGTGTGTTTTTATAAAAGATGCCCAGGTCTCAGGACAATTAACTAAGTATGCACTTTCTTTCAGCTTGAAATGGCAGCTCAAGATAACCCATTGGACCTGAAAAAGCAGCTTGTAGTTGAATTTGAGGGAGAACAAGGAATAGACGAGGGTGGAGTGTCCAAAGAATTCTTTCAGTTGGTTGTTGAAGAGATCTTCAATCCTGATTATGGTAAGGCAGTTTTAAAATGGTGGCTGCTACAATCTTTGACAAATTAAGTGTTAGCATGATTTCCACTCTTTAGCTGCAAATTATTCTCAAATTCTCCCCTTCCTTTATACAAAGTTGCTACAAGGGAAATAAATCTTCAGTTGACAAATGTGGGAATCATTTATTCTTTTGTTGCATTACATTGCATTTCTCTACTTTCACAATAACCATAATGCCTTCTGTCTTAAGGGGGTAGCTATTGTTAATAATTCAAATCAAACAAATTGAAATTACAATACATTTTATCTACCTATGGTTATGTTTAGTAGAGGATTGGGGGATGGAGGTAGATATTCTCATAAATGAAAGGATGATAGAACACCCCTAAAAGTGTCCAAAATGTAATAAGACAAACACATTTTGTCAAAGATTGTAGAATGATGTAAATATCAGCTCATTTATTTATTTATTTATTTATTTATTTATTTATTTAATTAATATTTATTTATTTATTTATTTATTTATTTATTTATTTATTCACTAATTCATTCTTTTATGTTTTTATTTATTTATTCATTGATTAATTAGATTAAAGTTATTTTTTTTCATTTATTTATTTGTTTACAACTTACCTATTTATATATAATTTGTTCATATTTTAAATTATTATTAAGATAATAATATCATTTTGTTTTGCTAGGAATGTTCACATGTGATTCTGAGTCAAGGATTTGCTGGTTCAACACTACATCGTTTGAAAGTGATGCACAGTTTCGTCTCATTGGTCTTGTTATTGGGCTGGCTATCTATAATAACATTATTCTGGATATCCACTTCCCTATGGTTGTATATAGAAAACTATTTGGTAGGAATGGAAGATTTGAAGACCTTGATGATTCGCATCCTGTAAGTTCTATTAGTTTACTCAATCAATATAACCATGTTTTTTTCTTAGCAAATTTTAAAATGTGTTACTAGGTGAAATCTTTATTTTTTACTCATGCCCAGGCCTGACACTGAGGCCTATGGCCAGCACAAGTCTTAAAATGCAATGTGTATATTTTTTTATTTAATATTGATAAAGATATAATTCTGTCAATGTTCAGTGAGTGCCAAAGTTTGTTTTAGATTGGGAGGGGTGCACCTGAGTAAAAATGGCCAGTGTAGCAGATTATATCAGTTATCTTTAAACAAACACTGTTCATGCAAAGAAATTATTTTGTAAAATTAAGGATGCAGTATTTTAGACTTAGTGGTGGCTATGCCAACATTTTATTGAAAATGCCGAAACTACATCCCCCCTGCTAGAAGATTGAGGTGTTATTAAAGTGATTAATGTCTTTTATTATTTCACCAGTCACTCTACAATAGCTTGAAGCATTTGCTGCAACACCCTGGAAATGTACAAGATGATTTGATGTGCACTTTTAAGATTGGCTACACAGATGTATTTGGCTCAAGCTTAACTCATGACTTAAAGGAAAATGGAGGTGACATCCCTGTCACCAAGGACAACAGAGGGGTATGAACTGATTCTGTACACATTGTTGTTGTGAATCCATACAGTGAAATATCTCCTTTTGGGGACCTGAAAAATGTTGGGGGTTCTGGTTTATTAAGATTTTATGTGCAACTTAATTGAAGGGGTGAAAATGAAATTGACCTAAGTGGCTATTTAATTAGCTAATTTTAAACCTTACACTAGCCTCTTCCACAGGCATCTCTGTGATCTAATTTGGATTTGGGCTTTCTGTGGTGCTACTAGAGAGGGACTTTCTGCACCACAGGAAGCCCGGTGAAAAGAGATATAAGAGATGCCTGTGGAGGAGGCTAACCTTACACAAATCATCCCAAATTACATCAAACAACTTGATTTAGTTGGTCTATAGTTACACTTTGGCTTTGCTTAACAACTGATCACTCGTCCGTGAACTCCAATCAGTGTCAAAGCTGAGAAGTCATTTCACCCTTTATCTTAAAAACATTACTAGAAGCAAATAAGTCAGAAGAAACTAGCAATTGAATTTTTTTAATTAGCACAAAAACTTTATCAAGTTTTGCAAAGTCAATTTATTAAATTGATTGGAAATTGTTATTTTGTTTTAGGAGTATGTGAGTTTGTATGCTGACTTCATATTGAACAAGTCAATAGAAAAACAAGTAAGTATTCATTTGATAGTACTGATAGTGTGCTATGTTGTTGTTTTTTTAATAAATTTTTATTCAAATATCAAATAACTAGAATACATTACATAAATAACATATACAGTAAATTAACATACAATTTTTACAATTACGAATTGATAGTGTGCAATGTGACCATCCTTGTAGTTGTTAGGCATCCTAAGTTATTGGAGCCAAGCAGCTAAACACTTGGAATGAGGTGTTGATTATTCTTTCAGTATTTCGAAAAGGATTGTCCTTGATGTTCTATGTTGCTTATTGCAAAACTGAGAGGTTGTAACAATAGACCTCTTTATCTCTGTGTGCAAATTGCCCATTTCAGACCACGTGTCATTCCCTTGAGAATTGTTCTTTTTATGATGAACGTGTTATATCATTTACATGTGAAAGAAACAATTCCCAAGGGTAGCATCACGTGATCTGAAATGGGACTTTAATCAAAAATACTCCTAAAACAGGAGATATAATAAAATATAAATAAAATACATATTCAATAAATTACAAAAATATAAAAACAACAAACAAGGAAGGTAAAGAGGTCTATTAACACAAAATTTTACAGATTTTTAATTTGCATGTGTGGGGGTGGAGAATGGGTGTTATTTGTGGGGGGATGAGCAGGGGTAATTTCTGGTGGTAAGTGGGAGGGGGTTATCTACATGTATGATGCATGTATGCATGTGTTTGAAAATGTCTGCTCACTGTGAGTCTTCATTATCTTGATATTCACACATTCCACTATGCGCATTGTCAACGAATCGTTTTAGTATGTATAGTATTCACATTACTCAATGCCATACTATTTCTAATGTTTACAGTTCAATGCATTCAAGACTGGCTTTGACATGGTGGTTGGTGATTCGCCTTTAAAGACGTTCTTTAGACCGGATGAGCTCGAACTGCTTGTCTGTGGCAGCACGGTATTAGAGCAAAACCATGACTGGAATGTAGCAATGTGTGCTTATATTATTAAGAGGGGGTGTAAGGGGGTTTGGAAACTGCAAAACCGCACAAAGAATTCAACAAAAAGTGCACCAAAATTTGCTAAAAACTGCCACCGCAAGATTTGTATACCTCAAAACTGCAGATATAAATAACAAAAAACGCAAAACTGCACCAAAAATAACGCTAAACTGCATCACTGCAAACCCTTATGGCCCCTTCTATTAACAAATTGAGCATATTTTTTAATTGTCTGTCCTGTTATTGAAATGTTCAAAAAAATACGCACATTTTTATATACCTATCTGGAAATGGTTCATCTAATGAACTGTCATTAGGTTGTTTTAATCATACTTGAGTGGTGCTGAATTAGAACATGTTCAATCTTAACATATAATAATAATAACAGAGTTATATTTTAGGAACTGGATTTTGAAGCTTTGGAGAGTGTTACAGACTATGATGGCGGTCTAACCAAGGACTCACCTTTGATCAAGTAAGTAGTTTAACAATATGCAATTGCTTAAATTGCTCAGTTTACCGAGCCGATCACCATCATATCAGCTTTCAGTCATTTCTCTTTACAAGTGGCAAAGTTGATTGGATAAAGTGTATGTGTGTGTATTTTTAAATATGAATGATTTAAAAATCATTCCGAATCAGCAATTATTTCCAGTCTGTGTAGCTAAGAGTAGATCTAAATACCCATAAAATGGGGCATCAATGGAAAGCAGGTGGAAAAGTGTGTTCCAGTGGCTTCCTGTGATACCAGCTTTCTTCTAGCTGAAGAAACTACCGACGCTAAATATTCGTGTTTTTTCTAATGATCTACGTATGTTAATCATCTGGTTTGTTGTTTAGGTGGTTCTGGGAAGTTGTGCATAACTTTACAATGGAGCAAAAAAGACAGCTGTTGATGTTCACTACTGGCAGTGATAGAGTACCTGTCGGTGGACTGGGTAAAGTCAAACTCATCATTGCAAAGAATGGATCAGATTCACTGAGGTTAGTTTAAAAATGCACATATAAAAATACGTATAGTTCCCTGTTTTACTAAAAGGATTAACGTTGAAATCTTCAGTACATTAAAATTATAAAGGTTATCCATCGTAGACATAATATAGGTTGCAATTTATTTGTTTACCTCGCAAATGTTGTATGCAGTTATATTTCGCAACTAAATTGCAAGTGTTGAGAAACAAGTTGCTGAGAAAATTGCAGCGTAAAAACGCCTTTAATCATAGCCGACTTTCATAATTGGCTGCCACTAATTATCATAATTTTCTAATTTGATGTGTTAAGAAAAAGAAAGCTATCATATGATAGACATTCGCCATAAAAATAACTTGTGAAAGTTTGCGAAAACACGAAAACGAGGCATCAAAGGCCTCAGCAGAAAATTACATACAGATCTTTACATTTTTCATAGAGCACAACTCCTTTGGTATTTTAGCCAAAACATGAAAACCTTCCAAACATGCCTATTTCAGGTGTTTCATATGACAGTGCTAAAATATTAAAATATATGTTTACTTGAAAAATCATTTTCCGGTACATATTATGGTATTTATGAAAGTGGTCTTTCCAGTCATACTTTCATCCACCAGTCAATTAATCGATCAATCTGTTTTGTAGAAATCAATCATTATTTGTATTCATATTTCCCTAGGTTGCCAACAGCCCATACCTGTTTCAACGTCTTGTTGCTTCCTCAGTATTCGTCCAAAGAGAAGCTCCAAGAACGCCTACTAAAAGCCATCAACAATGCCAAAGGCTTCGGCCTACTGTAAACTATCAGTGCAGGCTAGTATAGCCAGAATGCATGATGAGCAGGCACAGTGTATGTGATGGTCTTACACCAATTCTACAAAAAGCCGGATTTTTGAGGAAAATGTGTTGCGAAATAAGCAACAGGCCAGTTATTATTCTGTAGTAGTTACACGAGCACTTCTATTTGACAACCTTGATTTGACAACTAAAATGACAATTATATTTGGTCGTGTGCATTACAGCAAATATTTGTTCAAATGTAAAGTTTGTGCACCAGCGATGGCTTAGCCTGCGTTTCGGGTGGTCTGCGGGGTTGCGAGGAAGACAAAGGGAACAGCCTGTGTTACTGGCGGTCTTCTTTCCTTTTCTCTTCCTCGCAACCCCACAGACCGCCGGGAACGCAGGCTAGCAATGGCTTGGGTACCAGTCTACACACAAGCAATCTGAGGTATTTTAATAAAAGCACGTATAGTTGTCGCATCAAAAACAAATTGGCCAACACTTCACAATACCTCATCTACAAATAAAAATTATCGCAGAGTTTGTCAGATAAAATTGCTCGAATAGACTAGCCTTTATGTATTATGCTCGAACAACCCTGTTCTCTGGTAGTGGATGCAGGCAAGGAGTAAGGTGTAGTCGTGTTCGTAAATATATACACCCTTTCCGAGGAAGTTTGTCACCCGTGAATAGCACACAAACTAACTGGATCAGTTCAGAAACTAAATGTGCATTCGGAACGCCTTGTTGTTTGATAAGTCAGAACGGTCATTTCTCAATAACATAGTGACAAGTGTAGCAATGTGGCCATGAAATCCCTGCGCTCTAATAAAGTATAAATAGGTTACCCATAATCCCCTGCGCTACTAGCTTGTAGGCTTTTTACTTCACTGGTGACAAAGTTTCTCGGAAAGGGTGCATCAAAAAGATGACGATTACCGTAGTTGTATGCTGTGGAACATAAAGACGAAACGTATAGATTTTACCGACGGACACGGTTCCACACTAAGATGTGAATAAATAAATTTGTAAAAAGGTCAATCTTGCACTGGCAGGGCGCGTTGCACCCTATATATTGAAAAATGAGCGCCAGAAATGGAAAGAACACACCAAAATGTTTTGTTTTTTTGGAGACCGCATTGAATAGCAAAATGTTGTCATCTGAAGGATTTTTTTTTGCATTTTGAAATGCGTGAAATCGTTTTGTCTTTTTCTCTTAATACATCATTATTATCAAGACTGAGAATATTCATATTTTTTACTTATTTACTTCAATAAATTTGGTCGCCTAGAAGCTAGAAATTTGAGTCCGGCAGGAGTTATTAGCAGGTATATTGCACCGTGCTTTAACCAGATTATCAGGCCCAGGGACCGGAGAATGGGGAGGGTAGGGGCTGAAACTCGTTAACCGTGTTTCGACAAAGAGCAGATTTCGTATGACTGTAAAAAGTTACTGCGTCACGGAAATAACGACATCCTAGCTATGAACCAATCACAGCGCGTGCGATCAATGCTCGTCCAATGAGAATGCTCAGACACTGCCCGTACACGGTCACGGCACTGCACGGACCATGCCGTAAGTTTTTCACACTCATGCGAAAACGATTCTATTTTGATAACTATTGGTGGTTTTTGGTATTTTTGGGCCAATAATATGTCAAACGGTTTGATTTGTCCGTAAGTATGATATAAAATATTCCTTTATAGGTTTTTGGTGACTGCCTTTCTTGAAATATGTTTATCAAAGTGGTCGTTGCATTTCTGCGTCTCATTTTATCGTATTGCTTGATACAAGATATTACGTGACCTGTTTGTGCAATTCGCCTCATCTTTATTCGTCATAACGCAAACACTAAACTCTTGTTATATTTTGTCGTAATTAGCACCAAATAAATTAGACTAGAAACTTTAGAGATATTACTATTTAGTGCTAATTATGTTGGTGTTTGTGCTCTAGTTTAGGTAGTATAGAGATTTGTGAAATGGTTGGATTTACCATTTTCTTTTTACAGTTTCAGTTAAAAGTTGTGTTGAAATGTTTGTGAAATAAGGTTTATTAGGAGACCATTGAATGGAATAAAAATGTAAGATAACTATGAGTTTGTTAAACTTGTGTCAGTGTGGCTTGCCTAAAGGCCTGACTAAACTAGGATACATGTGGCGCGCTATACACACGCTACATTGTCGTCAGCGTGTCTCTACAGACCTGGCTAAACTCGGATACGTCCCATTCACATGTAGCGGACACAACAAATGTTTCTACTGTCTCCCAGCTGCAGAAACATTTTTTGTGTCCCGGCTACAAAATTTGTCGCGCGCTACAATGTTTTCGAGGTGGCTAAACTGAAAAACATTGAGGATACACGTATTAGCGCGCTACATGTATCCTAGTTTAGCCAGACCTCCGGCGCTACTTGTGAGGGTGCGTCGTCAGTGTTTCGCAACTTGACTCTTGAGTAAAACTTTACGATAACTAGTGGATGAGCTACGTCAGTGTGGATACGTTAAGAGTAAATATGTATACGATAATTGTAGTGGCTGAACTACTAGTAGGGCTGCGTCAATGTTGTAAAAATGTGCGATAACTACTCAGTGGTAAATCTACTAGTAGTGAGGGCTCCATCAGTGAGGATATACTATTGCATTGGAGTAAAAATGTACGATATCTTGAGTGGTTGAGCTATATTTACTGTTAGAAATTTGCATTGATTCCTGAAAACATAAAAAACCTTACAATCATTTCCAAAACATTTTATTGATAAACTTCACTCAGCTGGCCCAAACTCGCTGCGAGTTAAGGCGAGTTTAGGTCCCAGACTAGGCCTATTAAAATAAAAAAAAAACAGCCAAGCTAGCGCTGATCGACGGAGTGCATGGGAAGAAATATGTATATTTAAAACAGTTATTCAATTCGAAATGTTTATTTGTTTGTGTATCTAAGGAACTATAATTGTTAAAATAACTACAAATTGTTGACCGATTAGCACATCATTGGCATTCAGGTGCTAGCCCGCACTATCAATGAGGCGACGGAGTCCATGATTATGGGACGAGATTGAGTTTGCATGACTATCCACCCACAAAGCGTTCCATTGCACATTTTGACACCATGCTATAAGTACCAATATCAAGGGATAAACAACCAGCCAATAAGGTTCCAGCGAGCAAAGAATATATCCATACAATTTGAACCATTTTAATCAAGGCATTCAATTGGAATACAATAGATAATCTACCGGTGTCAAAGAGAAAACAAATAATTTAGACCAATCCATCGAATATACACAATCGTGACGTGTTGACTTAGAGCAAAACTAGCAGATAACTAACGCTGTATTTACGTAACTCACTTCCTTAGGTTGTCTGTTTACTAACAAATAAACAAAAACCTTGGGAATGGAAATTGTTTAATATATTATCGTTACATTGAGCATAGTTGTTGGACTCAGGTTCACTTTAAACACTTGCAGTAAGCGGAGAAACATTGAAGCGAAAAAAGTTGTAAAATATTTCAGATCTTTATTTTAAAAATGAGTTTTGGAAAGCACAAAGACTGGGCAACGACAAGTAAGTGAAACTTTTAAACTTCAGTTTTGTAATATTTGTTTTTTTCGAGATTTGCAGCTTGGACCTTTGTGTTTGTTTTGCTTGCAGTGAGGGAAACAAGGACTCGGTCGTTGCCTACAAATTTACCTTCTGAATTAAGGGAATACTTCAGCAAGTCAATAAAAGCAAAGGACAACAACTCAAGGTTAGCTATGAAGTATTTTTCTGTGTTTAAAAGCTGCATCCAGGAGAACGAAATTCCGTTTTTCTGGACAAATTTGCTAGCTTAGCAACGGTCTGTCAAGTCCCAGCAACCAGACAAAGTTAGCTTGTATCAGTAACCACACGCGGCAAATAAAGCTTTATTTAATTATTTAATACTTGCCGAAAGCTTAAAGAGTACACTTGGATAAGTTAGTTTGATTGAAGTAAATATTATTTAAATCAAATAGATTATTTTAGGGGAAATGATGGCGGACAATCAATGTTAACTTTTCTGCATGTATATGTATAAAAGAAGGCCTTTTCCTGGGATTGTTCTTGCTGATACCGAACTGGCAGCATGGTTCTGCATGATAGTTGCCTAGGAAAACTCAAAGCATTTTCCCCCGCAAAGTTTTTCAAGAATTCTTTGAAAACTTTAAATTTTGCTACAATTTTTCTTGCATACTGATATAATTTATTTTAATTCTGAAAAAGAAAATATTCAAATCACGGCTGTGCTAAATTATTGATAAAAACGATAGGTAATAGAATGAAATTTGTAACATTGAAAATTAACCAGAATAATTAATAGAGGGACTTTAGCCCTTCGTAGGAGCAAAATTAAAGAGTAAGTCCTAAGCGGTAGACTAAGAGAGATAAAAACGTGTTGCATGTATGTGACATTGTGTGAGTTTAACTTATTTACTTAAGTTATTATATATTAATTTTGTATTGTTTGATTAAAACAAGGTAGGTAGTTAGGTATGTGATCAATCGCAGCCGGAGGCAATTCAAAAACAAGATCAGTGATATTTAGCCTAGTCTCTTAGGACATAAATATGGTACGCCTGAGCGGATCGTACGTGGTATGATTTAATTAAAAGTTATTGCCTCGAAAAACCTTTTGAGATAAATACATTAGAGACTGATAATATAATTTCGTTTGATACGGTCAATAGTATTCAATTTAAACGAAGCCATAGACCGTTCTGCCACTGAGCTATAGCTACTGACAGTCACATAGTGCATGAATTGCTGATTTCGACTAAAAGGAATCTTGAGTCGATATCGCTTTAATTGTTGCAAAGGCTTCTTTTACAAAAAAATAAGTACAATATCTAAGACATACAAAAATACAAAAACTACAATCTTTTTTTCAAAATTCTAGACCCTGTGCAATTTGCATTCCTTGGAATTACAAATGTCAGTGGTTGTGGATATATGGTGAAATTAAAATGAGAATATCCCTATAAGGCTGAATTGCGGCTAAACATTAGATGTGCAAAATTTGGAAAATACAGAAATACTTATTAATATTTACAGTTAAAAGATTGGGGTAGCAATTATACAAGAAAGCATGAAAACGATCTCAGAAATAAAAGCACGAACGGATCCATAGAGATTAACAAGTTTTATTTTTGTGTTAGGTCAAGCTCTACAGTAGGTGATTATTACCCACATGGTTCCACATATCAGGCAGAAAATGGCCGCGTGCGAGATAGACGAAAAGAAGCATTACTTCACGTTAGCAGAAATAATCCTCATCCATTCAGAATGCACTTTCCTTTCCAAACAGGAGACAGGGTAAGTACACATTAATATCAAGAATTAAGGAAATCGAGCGCGCGTGCTGTGTGCAGTTTTAATATTAAATTTTCGTGCACTGTTCAAAATCTGAGTTCCCCATTGGCTCAAATCGATCACGTGGAGTGCTGTTATTCGTCGATAACGCACGCTCAGCGAACTCAATTTTAATATTAAAAGAGTTAGAGACTTTTTGTTCGTTCTTTATCGGCAAATATTGTCACTTGCTGATGAACTCGTAATTTAATTGCCGATAAAGAACTCACTTTAGTCTCTAATAACCCCTAATTAAGGCATGCTGGGATTGTTAGAACACGCGAGAAGTATTAAGGATACCTTCGATCGCGGGGTGCTCTCCGTTAAAAATTGTTTTGCGTTCAAAGCATTATAAATAGACAAAGTATGTATATCATTTTAAAGGTTATAAAACAGAGAAAACAAACGGGTATGTCTTTTTTTTCATGAAAAGATATCAAACACCAATGCTTTACGCAAAACCTTGAAATCTTTTCCCTAAGACGAGCGTACGTAAGCTAGGCGAAGTGGAGCCTCAACATTTCTCGAGTGTTCTGACAATCCTTTAAGTTAATAGAAGGCCTATTGAATGAGGCTTTGTTTCCTTTTGTATTCAAAGTGTCTGGTCGATTCGCGATTTGTCAATGAAGGCATTATGGCTATGTGAAAGTAGAGAATAGACCTTTCTCAAAAAGCAGCTAATCATATGCATATATACCCGGCAAGCCTCACTTTAACCATGTGTCAGAGCGAGGCTTGCGGGCTTTTGCATACGATTAGCTCTTTCTGAGAAGATCTTTGAAAATGGTTTATTGTTTTGGATACCGTAAACGCCACAATAGGCCCATGACCATTGATATGTCGTGGACGTACGGTGGCGTATTTAATTATGGTTTTGTCAACCAACCATTGTTATTAGAGCAAAGAAAATTAAACAATCTACTGTTAAAATGGTTGGCAAATTAGCAACACAATACTAGAGTGGTTTTCATATGACCGTGAAATAATTGGCAAACTAATAGTTGTTACAACGCTCTGAAATGCAATTTTTTTTTGGTCTTTACCAACAGGTACGAACTAAATGGTCGTTTTTATTTGACGGTCAAATGAAAATCACTCTATAGCTATCGCTTCTAAACACTACGCCCACCTATTGACCATTGATATTATTTCTTTTTTTTAATAGCTGAGTACCTACATGGTTTGGCTACCAATGGAAAGAAATGTTGAAAATACTCCATCTCTGCCAAAGATTTACAACCCGAACAAGTCACGTGCTTTGCCTTTAGGCAACAATGGACATATCAAGAAACTCTCTGAAAAATACAACAATCCCAGTACACCTATGTCTACATACCAGGCTGAGATCGCTAGTATTCCTTTACTGAAACACAAAGGTAACGTAGCAAACTGTCCTTTTCATCATGGTGTTATGTACATACTCCGATCAACACCATTATATATGCCATAGTAATAGTCACTGATAAATATTAATTATTTATTTTAGTGCATTCTATTCAAAACATATATGGCACAGATCGCTGTTTTTATGCACTTTTCGATGTATCCAGTTACTTACTGAAAAAACGACTGAGTAGTGGCTGTAACTCGCTTCGAAGCGCGCAAAGCATTGTTAGTCAAAATGAACTGTTTCAAAATGGCGCCTCGAGACAGCAACGATTTCGGTTACTTTTTGGCATTTGCATTTTTTTTTTGCTGCATGATAGAGCAGCAGAGAGCTTTTGTTATTCAAGTTACATATAGTATGTTAAGTTATGTTAAGAAAGTATTTATCGAGGGTTAACACGCGAAACAACTCTCTCGAACGAACCATTTTCGAACTGTTGGCAATGCGACAACAATGTTTCTGATTGGCTTATACTAGCAAGAAGTGCGCGAAATCACTTGGGGCGGAGTGATTTAACCATTTCCACATCGTTGTATTTATTTATTGATTTTTTGTCTGTTTACAGTAATGGCAGACCACTTTCCCAGCCTTACGAAAGGACGAAATCTCATTTATGCGGGACACTAGCAACAAGCCTCAAACAAAACACAAAGATAACGAAAAGATTCTGTAGGACAGAAGATATCCCAGTGGAGGGGAGGAGTAGGGCTTTGGGGGAATTTGCTCTTTTTGAAAAGAAGTGTGTGAAACAATAGAAATTGTGAAATCGTAACATTGTAAGATTGCAGTCAGAATGTTGTTCATCATTGATTAGAATAGTCCCCGTCACAGTTCCCTGCGCCATCTTGAAAGGTAGCCGGGCCTTTGCGAGACGAACATTGCAATGATAGAGACCTTTTGACACCTTGCGGGACGAACTCTATCATTGCAAGCTCAACGTTCGTCTCACTTTGATGAAAAGGCCCGGCTACTTTTTAAGATGTGAAGCAGTCCGTTCGACAGATGAAACGTTTTGATTGCATAA